>APFE030704791.1:28468-44160 GCA_000404065.3 Pinus taeda | reverse complement strand
ATCTTAGCTTCCACGCCATTTATCTTAGATTCCATGCCATTTATCTTAGCTTCTGTTAGCTTTTGTGAGGCTGACATTTTTTGCACTTGGTCTTGTAATTTTGATATATCATGAAGCATTTCTTCCTCTTCTTCATGAGTCATGCTAGATCTTTCAGGTTCCTTACTAGGTGTTTGCATTTTCTTTCCTCGAGGCATCAATTACCGATAATAATGCTCTAATATGCCCTTTGAATTCCTTCAAAATAATTTTTCAAACCAAGCTTAAGAAAAAATTTAAAAAAATCTACACACCTTTTTTCACTTTGTAGGAGCTCGATATTGCCTCTGATGTATCTCTGTAATTTCGGATCATCCAGTTTTGAAATTGCAACCTGTAGTATCCCTGTGTGTACTCTTTCCAATGCCACCAGTCTTATCCAAATTGGATTCTCCAAGGAAGAGTAATGCAAAATCTCCCACAATGCCCTGATTATAGACTAGTTCAGTAGAGCGAACTTGTATGACACGCCACGTGTCCCTGTTTTGAACTTTGGCTCTGAAAAATATATACATAAAGCTACAGTCCGTCCTCTTTTTGTACCTTCTTATGAAAATTCAATCCGATGCTCAGAGAGAAATTTATGATGATTTTCCTCAGGTCACCTATTTGGATTGTAATTCAGGAGTCTACAAAAAGACCAACTTCGTCAGATTATATCTTCGCAAATATAGTGCAAAAAGCTCTGAAATTCGAATCCAAGGTTCAGTGTGATTTCATCTCAAATGTATTTTTTTTTCACTTCTGAAACGTCGCAGAAAAAAAGTTATAGCGAAAATTCCATGACGACCTCTTTGGAGCAGCGAAACCCTAGAATCTAAAGCTCTGATACCAAATGTTATGAAACCAGCGCAAAAAAAGATAGAAAATATAGATCAACGCCTTAGAATTCAACATCTTTGAGGGGGAAACCTCCTTTACATTACACAAATGAATGATTCTTTGATTATTCAAATGACAAAACCTCCTTTCTATATATAGGAGTATAAGGAGTCACAATATAACCTAGCCAACCTAACAATAATAATATAAAGGCACAAAAATAACAATAGAGGGGATTCTATGGGGCACAGTAATAACAATATGGGGACAATATGGGCACAACAATATTAATAAGGGATACAAATACAATAGTAATGGGGTAATCACTAGTATTATAGGGACCTAACAGTCCTTGTTTTTTTTTTTCATTCAGGTTTGAGTCTCATGGTCTAAGTTGTTTCAGAGAATTGAAATACTTCTCCAGGCCCAACTCAAGGTTTCAACTATGACATCTTTCATTCGATGAGACTTTGAGTTTTTATATATTTCCAGAGACAGTACTCTTATTTGTTAGGGTTGGACCTAATGGTTTCAAATCTCTTCATCCGGAAAACAATATATATATATTTTTAAGACTTAGGGTCTATTTTTCCTATTTGATATTTGCAAGATTTGGGGGTTTTGTTGACTGAGGTCTCGGCTATGCTGAGTATTTGTATTGGTGTCCTGATTTTGAAGAGAACTTCTAAATTTTTGTTACCGTATTTATTTTAAGTTTTATCCAAGGAACCCTCACAGAGGTCCTTCTATGATATTTGATATTCGCAAACGTTTTCACTATAAACATTTTACAAGAATTACCTTATGTATTTGGTGGTAATGATTTCCTATTTTTCTACTATATTCCTCTTGAATTTCCCAGTGGAGATTAACTTTCTTTCCTCTGCTATAAGTATTGATGGAGTTGATTATCTGAAATTTCTTTATGCATCTTCTAGCTATTATAATAAATTTTCAGGAAAGATAGTTCAACAATTTTCCAATGAGGCGTCTTCTCTTGATTTTAAAGACAAAGTTGTGTTCTTATATATATATATATATATATACTAAGGGTTTTTCTGAGAACATCAGGGCATGGCCATTTATCTGTTTACTCTATCACTAAAGTGTATGTTGTAATTCTATTTCTGATTTATGCACCTCTAACGGAGATTTTTCTTGCTACCTAAAAGATAATATCCAGTTTTAATGTCATTCTTTTCTAGCTTGACAACCTCATAATTATTTATTTTATATTGCATTAGAGTATAATAGAGTTACCTTCAGATTTTCTTTCCCAAGTAAAATTCTTCTTTTAATTCTAAACAGTATATAAATGCACCAGATATCTCAAGTTTATATATATTATATATATATATATATATATATATAATATATATAATTATATATTATATATATATTATATATATATATATATACTTAACCATATTAGAACAATCATACCAATTTTTACATCAATACTTAAATAGCTCCATTATCAGCTAAACAAAGTAGTTTCCAGGCTGTACTTATCTGGTTATCTGAACCGGATAAAACTTTTAAACTCAACTTGCCTCCGAACCTTGAGACTTGCACTATAGCATCTCTGTCTCCCCCCAAGCTCCCTGTTTCTAGGTTTCCTTTCAAGAATTTTGATCTTGAACTGCAGTAGTTATCTGGTCATGACCAGACTTAATTACAGTATTTCTTACCTATCCTTACAGTGCAGTTATTTTTTTTCCTTCCATTAGTTAATCCTCTATATCTCTCCCTCCCTGATTGCAGATGCCCACCATCCTCTTGATATTTTGGGATAAAAAAATTTCATAGGAGTAGATAGGGTTCGATACTTGCCCAAACTAACTATTTCTTTAGAATTACATCCATCACCCTTTTGAGATATGCCCTCTCATGAAATTATATTAAATCACTTTCTTGCGAAAATTCCAGAACTGCATTTCTTTTAATAATTTAAAACATATTTTCTATTTATTAAAAACTTAAATCAGTTTCAGTTTGTTTGAACATGCAGTAAATAAAAGAAATATTCACATTTACAGGGGATATCACATCTTCCCCCCCTAAGATTGAACATTGTCCTAATGTTCCTCTATGGGAAATAACTGAGGGTAGACCTCGCTCATTTTCCACTCATCTTCCGAGGTGGCTTCTTCAGGCCCAAAATGCTGCCACTTAATCTTAACTTGGGTGATAACTCGTCTCCGCAGCATTACTTCTCTCCGATCGAGTATATCCATTGGTTCTACTAGGGATTCTCCTTCTAGTTCGACCTAAATATCAACATATAAAAGAGAAACTTTTGTCAAAGCTTGAAACAAATAAGAAAATATGCATTCAACTGTAACCACACATTTTTTTTATTATTATATATTTGTATGTGTATATATATGTGTGTGTGTGTGTGTGTGTGTGTGTGTATATGATAGTTTGTTTCGAGAATTCGACTTTTCCAACTCACCTAAATTTCCTTCCAGTTTATTATATGTTTAGCATCATAAATGTATTTCTTAAGTAAAGAAACATGAAAGACATTGTGTACACGTATATGACTAGGTAAGAGGAGTGGGTACACCACTGGCCAATTTGAGCTAAAATTTGAAAAGGCCGGCAGAATCACGGTGCTTGTTTAGCACATCTAGTCCACTACAAGGTGCTTTTCTTGGCTTGTACCTATATGTAAACATGTTCCCCCACCTGAAATTCTTGGAAACTCCTTTTCCAATCAGCAAAATTCTTTTGTCGGTCTTGAGCAACCTTTAAATTATTTCGTACACTTTTCACCATATTCTCCATCTCTTCTAGCATATCTGGTCCTAACATTAGTCTGTCCTCTGGGCCGCTCCAACTCAAAGGTTTCCTACACTTATGATAGTATAGTACTTCAAAGGGACTCATCTATAAGGATGTATGATACCCATTGTTGTATGCAAATTCTACTAAGTGCAAGAAATCCTCCCACTTAGATGGTTGTTGCATCACATAAGCTCACAACATGTCTTCGACCACTTTATTTACTATTTTTGTATGCCCATCCGTTTGAGGGTGATATGCGGTACTAAAATGTAGTTGAGTGCCCAATCCCTCAAACAGGGCCTTTCGAAAGGGCTGATGTAAATTTCACATCTTGGTCAGAATGATCATCTTGGGTAGGCCATGCAATTTAAAAATATTTTGCATAAAAATGTTAGCAATTTGTACCGCTTTATAAGTCAATTGAATGGGTATAAAATGAGCAAGTTTTCTCAACTTATCTATTACCACCGTGATGGACTCATTTAATTTTTTTGATGTAGGTAATCGAGTGATGAAATTAATAGATATAATCTCCCACTTCCATTCAGGAACAGGCAGTGGGTGGAGCAGTCCTGTGAGGTGCTTTTGCTATGCTTTTATCTGTTGGCATTCCAAACAATGTCCTAAATATTTTGCTACTTCTTTCTTCAGTCCAGTCCAAAAGAATTCCTTTCTAAGGAAAGAAATCATTTTCTGATATCCGAGGTGTCCTGCATAAGGGCTTTTATGATATTCATCTAAAAGTAGATCTTTAAGCAATTTTTGGTTAGGTACATATAACCTTTTTCTATAAATCAATAGTTCATTTGGAGGAACCTTGTATCTCATTTGTTATTCATGGTTGTTTACTACTTTTTCTTGTTGCCACAAATGTTTATATACTAAATCTTGTGTAGCTGTTTCACAAATCTGCTCATAGAAAGTAGTGTGTGACTCACTAAAAGAAATTTCATATAAGAAATTTACTTTTCGACTTAGGGCATCCACAACCCAGTTTTCCTTTCGTCTCAAATGTTTGATTTCAAAATCAAATTCGCTTAGGAAATCAACCCATCAATCTTGCCTAACATTTAATGTGGGCTATTTGAAATAGCTTTTCAGGCTCTGATGATCTGTTAATAGCAAAAATCTCTTGCCCAATAAGTAGTGTCGCCACATTTTCAAGGTGTGAATCACTGTTGTTATCTCCAAGTCATATGAAAATACTTTTGCTCGTATTCTTTGATCTTTCTTGACTTATAGGCTATAACCCTACCTTCTTGCATTAGTATGCCACCTACCCCTTCCTTGCTAGCATCTGTACACACCACATATTATTTGTTAGGATTAGAAATACTCAAAATTGGGGCAATGGTGAGTAGATGTTTCAGCTGGTCAAAGCTCCTTTGGTAGTCAGGGATCCATTTAAAGACTCTTCCCTTCTTTTGCAGAGAGGTAATAGGGTATGCCACCCTAGAGAATCCTTCCACAAATCATATATAATATCCTACTAGACCCATGAATGATCTTATGTCCACCACATCCTTTGGTATCAACCATTCCATGATGGTTTTATTTTCCATGGATCTACCGTGATTCCCTCCTTGGTGATAATATGTCCCAAGTATTGGATTTGTTCCTTGAAGAAGTCACGCTTGTTGTATTTGGCATACAGCTAGTGTTCTCTTAGGACTTGAAGAAGAATGTGGAGATGCTCCTTATGTTCTTCAATGCTCTATGAGTAGATCAATATGTTGTCAATGAATATCAACAAAAACTTGTCCAGTTATTGATGAAATATGTTGTTCATGAGACACATGAAAATTGCGGGTGTGTTAGTTAATCCAAAAGGTAGCACTATGAACTCATAATGCCCATAACGAGTTCTAGATCTGATGATAGCCTTATCGTAGATCAAGCTTGGAGAAGATGGTTACCCCCTTAACTTGATCAAATAATTCATCTATATGGGATAAGGGATATTTATTTTTAATGGTTAGTTTGTTTAATTGACAGTAGTCCATACACATTCACAACATTCCATCTTTCTTCTTAACGAACAATACTTGAGCTCCCCAAGGAGACACACTAGGTCATATATAATTCTTATTTAACAGATCTTGTAATTGCATTTTCAATTTTGTCAATTCAGGTACACTCATGTGGTAAGGGGCTCAGGAGACTGGGGCAACTCTCGGAATTAGCTCAATGGTAAAATCTATGTCTCTTTTTGGAGGTAGACCTGGAATTTCTTCATAGAAGACATCTGGAAAATTTTGTATCACCGGTATATTCTCTAAAGAAACATATTTCTCCTTAGAGTCTGCATAACCTACTTGTATAGTGAAAATCTGGCAGCCTTTTCTGATGCATTTTGCTAATTGGGAAGTTGTTACTAGTCTTATTTGGGGAGGCTTTTGTATGCCTTGGATTTCTTGTCTTTCTCCCTTGTCATCCCAGAAATTAATGGTCTTAGTTTTGCAGCTAATAAGGGACCAATGTTTTTCTAACCAGTCCATATCAATAAGGATGTCATAAGATCCTAATTGTTATACACTCAAATCTGCCATGATGGATTGATTAGCTAGCTCTAGCAGGAAATTACTGACTTTGGCCAAAACTCTTCTTTTGGCCCCTGTGGCTAGTTGTACCAACCATGAATTTTTAAACTTTTCTGCTTGTAATTTACATTGTTCCATAATCTTACGGCTAACATAACTCAAAGTAGCCCTGGGGTCAATCAAAATAGACACAGCTTGGTCAATAATTTTACCTTCAAATTTGATCATTATTAGCTGAAATTTTGCTTGATGATCTTCCAGGGCCACGTTAATTTTGGGGAGACTCCTTGCTATCTCTCCCACTATATAGGCTTCTTGTAACTGAGAGATCTGGTCATCTCCCCTACATTGTTGGCAGTTCTTGATATAATGTGGGCCTCTACATCCCCAACACTGTACAGGGGGCCTTGTAGCTAATTCCACTCTAGTTCTGCCTCTTTGTTCATTAGTTCCAGCTTCACGTGGTACTTTAAATTTGTGCTGATTTTTATTGAAATTCCTGTCGATTTGTCCTTTATACACTCCTTTTCTACTAGAGCCTTTATTTCCTTTTTGACTGGAGACAAATTTATTTCCTTTTTTATCATTCCATTTCTTACTCATGTCTACTTTTGGTTTGTTTTATTGATTGCAAATCCGTACCTTGCGGATTACCTCATCCACGGTCTTTGGGTTTTCAAATTCTAGTCATTCCTTTATGAATAGAGATAAGATGTTGATGAATCATTGTACCTTTGCTTTCTCTTCACGTATGTAAGGAACATATCAAAGTAACGATGTGAAATTTTTTATGAATTTGTCCATGGACATTTGTCCTAGTCGGAGATAATGAATAATTCTTTAGATTTTTCATCATAGAATCTTTATGTTAGGTATTTTTCTTTAAAATATCTCTAGGATTTTTCCTAGATGATACTTTCTTCATCAACTCCCCAAACAGTCTTTACTTCCTCCCACCATAGTGTGGCCTTTCCTTGTAGTTGAAAAATAGCCAAGTGAGCCTTCAAATTCTGGTCATATTCGTACAACTGGAAATATTTATTTATATTTATGAGCCATGCTTCAACCACTTCTTCCTGCTCTCCATCGAAGAGAGGGGGTTTTATATTTCGAAACTCCCCCTGAAGTTCCACTTTCTGCCTCTTCTGTGTTCTATGATTGGACACATTATCTAACTCCTCTTCATGATTTTCTTCTCCACCACCCGTTTCCACATATTCTGTCTGGAACTCTTGTTCCCTTTATGCATTTCTATGTTCAGGACTGGGAACTAGTGGCCGATTATTTTGTCTATGAGATAGACACTTCATAATTTTTTCTTGTTCCTGCATTAATATTTCGTTATCTTCCCGTACCCAGGCCATTTCATCCTTTAACTCCTACACTGTCACCATAATATCCGTGCGGGTGTTCCATGGCTCCTTGCCCAGTTGTACCCACACTTCACGATTGCCTTACTGAAATGACATGGCTCCTGTCCCTATTGCGGATCTGAGTGGTGGATTACTTGTTCTCCTCATATTGGTTGTTCCTGCTTCCTACGTTCATATCACAAAGTTTATTATTCCTTTATTCCATAGGTCTCAGTTTAGCAACCTGAGCACTCTGATACCATATATAGTATACCTACATAAAAAAAAATAAAAATAAAAAAAAAAATACAAATTTAATTTCATTACAAATTACCAAAGTTTAAACCTTTTATTTTGACGCAACATATATTGGCATTTAATCAAATGGATTGGGTTCATAATATTTCCACGCATGCGGTTGATATGTTTGGTACAATTCTCATAAGTATAAAGGTCTACACAAGTCATTTCCTTTTGACGACAAATATTCTTACCATAGTCATTACATATTCAATTATTGATTGACTGTTATAATGTTGCAAGCTAGTACTTCCCTTTATGGTAGACTTTAATGGGGTCTCACCACCTTCCTAGGGAAGAGAAGCTGCTCCCTCGTGAGAATTTTTTATGAAAGACAGTTGGCCACTAGTTGCGTGGTTGATTGTGCCCCATCAAGGGCTCTCCTTACTATTGATCATCCGATGGTGGATGTTGTGCCATATGACTTTATGCCATAGTCAGGTTTGGATTTAGTTTTCCTGTTTGCATTTTCACAGTGGAGTGATTCAGCTCCAGCTCCCAGCAGAGGGTTTCATGGTGAGTATTTCCCGGACCCTTCGCATCTGTTAACCCTACGAGCTTTGTTAATTCTGGTGTGGCATCTCTTTCACCTATTGTCTCTGCTCATCAATAGTCTCTGCCATGGTTGTAAGAGCTGTCTTAGGTATGTCGGAGAAGCTTCTCGACAAATTGGAGGAGCTCAATGACTATCCGGGTAAGTAATCTTGATGTGAGTCTATGTATTTCAGCCGATTGCTTCGTATTTTATTTATTAAACTCTAAGTCGAATTATGCTGCCAGGTTTTGCAGGTTTTGACTAGGGTGGCTCAACTCCAGCTGTCCCTTCTTCAGGTTCATCCTTTGACTTTGAGCGGGTATGAGTTACTGTGAAAGTGACAATGGGTTAAATGTATTTCATGAGTCTGGTCCTTGTTTGTTTTCATTTGGGTTTGACTCATGGTCTACATTGTTTCAAAGAATTGAAATACTTCTTCAGGCTTGACTCAGTGTCTCAAGTATGACATCTATTAATCTATGAGACTTCAGGTTTTTCTATCTGTCTAGAGACAGTACTCTTATTTGTTACAGTTGGACCTAAGGGTTTCAGATCTCTTCATCTGGAAAACAGTATATATATATTTTTAACACTTAGGGTCTACTGTTCCTATTTGATATCCACAAGATTTGGGGGTTTTGTTGACTCAGGTATCAGCCATGCTGAGTATTTGTATTGGTGTCCTGATTTTGGAGAGAAATTCTAAATTGCTATTACTCTATTTATTTTAAGATTTATCTGAGGAATCCTCGCAAAGGTCCTTCTGTGTTATTTGATATTCACAAATGTTTTCTCTAGACACATTTTACAATAATTACCTTATTTATTTGGTGGTAATGATTTCCTATTTTTCTACTGTATTCCTCTTCAATTTCCCAGGGGATATTAACTTTCTTTCCTCTATTAAAAGTGTCGATGGAGTTGATTATCTAAAATTTCTTTATGCATCTTGTATTTATTATAATAAATTTTCAGGAAAGATAGTTCAACAATTTTCCAGTGAGGTGTCTTCTTTGTTTTTAAAGACAAAACTGTGTTTTATATATGTTATATTATATATATATATATATATATATATATATATTATATATATATATATATATATATATAATATTTATGTCAATATATATATATCAGCTAAGTGTTTTTCTGAAAACATTAGGGCATGGCCATTTATCTGTTTACTCTATGATAAGTGTATGTTGTAATTATATTTCTGATTTATGCACCTTGACGGCAGGTTTGCTTGCTACCTGAAAAATAATATCTAGTGTTCAATGTCGTCTTTTCTAGCTTAACCACTCAAATTATTTATTTTATTACTGCATTCGAGTTATGACAAATTACCTTAAGATTTTTTTCTCAATAAAATTTTTCTTTTAATTCCAAACAGTATATGCCGTGCACATATCTCTGAAAGTTTATATTATATATATATATATATATATATATATATATATATATATATATTAATATATATAATAATATATATTTATATAATATATATTATAACCATGTACTTAACCAGATTAGAACAGTCATACTAATTCTAACAATAGTACTTAAATAGCTCCATTATCAGCTAAACAAAGTAGTTTCGAGGTTGTACTTATCTGGCTATCTGAACCGGATAAAACATTTAAACTCAAAATGCCTCCCAACCTTGAGACTTGCACTATAGTGCCTCTATCTCCCCCACGAGTTGCCCGTTTCCAGGTTTCCTTTCAAGAATTTCAATCTTGAACTGCAGTGGTTATCTGGCCATGACCAGAATTAACTATAGTATTTCCTGCATGTCCTTACAACACAGTTCTTTTCTTTCCTTCAATTAGTTAATCTTCTATTTCTCTCCCTCCCTAATCGAAGATGCCCCCCATCTGGTTGGTATTTTGGGATAAAATCTTTCATAAGAGTAGTTAGGGTTGGGTAACTACCCAACCTAACTATTTCTTGAGAATTACATCCATCACCCTTTTGACAGATGCCTTCTCATGAAATTATATTAAATCACTTTCTTGCAAAAATTCCAGAATTGCATTTCTTTTATTAATTTAAAACAGAATTTCTATTTATTAAAAAATTAAATAAGTTTCAGTTTGTTTTAACATGCAGTAAATAAGAGAAATATTCACATTTACGGGGGATATCACAAAAGCTACAGATGTTTTTTTTTGGATTATGTATACCATAAAGAATATTGTCACATTATTAAATTTACACCTTTGTTTTTAATTTCAAAGAAGAATTTTAAAGAAGAGAAATTCTGGAAGCCTTATTTGGAAAGAGACCATCTTTTAGCATAAATATTATAAGTTAAGTTTTTCTACTAGATTTACCTTTAGCTGATGATATTTTAGGGTATTTTATATTTTGATTGTGATTTTTTTCTCTAAATTTTAGTGAAAATTTTGTTATTTTCCTTAATTTGAAAGGTGTTTTTACGGATATAAATGGATTCAATGTATTGGGAATATAAATACAGACATTATATTGTGCAAACTACATGTTTTCCAAAAAATTACAGAAACCCATTTATATATATATATATATATATTATATATATATATATATATATATATATATATTATATATATAATATATATATATATATATCTATATATATATATATATATATATATATACCTCTTTATAAACTAAATGACTAATAAACACATCTATGATAAACATCAAAACACTTAATTTCATGATACAATTTACATTACACCAAATTTAAAAAAAAAATCATAAAATTAAAAAAAAAAAATTAACTTTTTTAAATTATCATTATAAATTACCAAAAACAATTAATATATAACATGCTAGATGGCTCCTTTAATACTTAACACATTGGACAATGGCTTTTAAATGTTGTACCTTAATTCTATAATGGACCATATAGACCAAACAATAAGCTTCAATAAGATAATTAGAAGCACAACTCAACCTAATGATGACACAATGATATTACTATAAGCAATATAGATCAATAAACTCATCTAAGAGTACACATGGACAATGCTCTTATTCAGTGAGGAAGCAACTGAACAATGGATTAATACATTCAACCAAGTAGTAACTTGGTCAAAAAGGACCACACCGATCAAATTATAGGAAATAACACAAATAATGATAATAAAACCCAATTAGATGAAGAGGAGGCTATTGCTGGAAAAGCATCTAACAATCAAGTGCATAACGTAGTGATCAATAGATATGAATTAAGTGACATTCAGAACGTAATGGAGAACAATGATGTTCTAATTAATAACAATGGTGAAATCAATTTAATGGTGGAAAAACATCTAACAATCAAATTCACAACGTAATAACAATGGTGAAATCAATTTAATGGTGGAAAGACATCTAACAATCAAGTGCATAACGTAATCAACAATAGATATTAGTTAATTGACATCCATAATCTAATGGAGAACAATGATGTCGCAATTAATAACAATGGTGAAATCCATTTTAAAAATGTAGTGAACCTTTCATCACATGCGTTGAGCATAGAATAAAATGAAGTCTTCAACAAAGGACTAGTGTTTGCAATTGCACCTAGATGCATTCCAATAAAAAACATCATTTGTTGCATTGAGAAAGGAATCTTAAACTTAAAACGCAATGAGAAGGAACAAATAGGATAAGATTGAGCCTAGCAAAAAATCTCCAAAATGCAACCTAAATTATAAGCAACTCCTAGAAATAATAAAGTTTAAATAAATTGATAATATAGTCATGGAAGGAAGACAAAGGTGGACCCATGTTATAATGAACAAGGAAGAATATATCTTAAAATTTATCATCGCAACAACACTAATAGCTAAAAAAAGGCTTAGCAAAACCCTATCTCCAAGGTGATCAAAGATGTTAAAAAATCCATTAAGGAATCCAACCTTGGTGAAGCAATAAAGAAAATGCTGATTCCCAATTGCGAGATTACTCATATAATATATGACGTCCCTAAAATTCACAAAGAAGGTGTTCCTTTGAGAAAAACCGTAAACATCATTGGATCGCACACATATGAGCCAACAAAGTATGTAACAAGCATCATAGGTCATCTGGTAGGGAACACAGACTCACAGATTAGAGACTTTAACACCTTTGTTAGTCTCATTAAAGAATAAGGAAACTTTCCCAAGGATATTATAGTAAGCTTTGACATAGACTCTCTTTTTACCAAGATCCTTCTAAATGAATCCATCCAAGTTATCAAAGAGGTTATTCATCGAGAGACAAAAAAACTTCTAGAGGTTTGGTCAAGGTTTACATTCTTCAACTTCTAAGGAGAATATTATGAAAAAACAAATGGTTTCAATGTGGGATCTCCATTTTCACCCATTGTAGCCAATAAGTTGATGGAAATGTTTGAGAAAAGAACACTTAACTTTTATCCATTAAAATGAAGTGGCTAGGAAAGATATGGAGATGATAGTAATGTAAAATGGTCAAATGGAAGTTATGAGTTTGACAAGTTTTTGAATCAATTTAATGGTATCTCTGATGAAATTAAGTTCACTATGGAAACCAAGGAGAATATATCACTCCCTTTCTTGACGTGTTTCTTACTAGGAATGAAGATGGAACTTTGGGACACCATTTATATAGATAGAAGACACACATTGATAATTATCTACATGCATAGTCACATCACCATTTAACAAAAAAGAGGGGAGCCTTGAATACCCTTATAACTAGAACCATAAGAACATATGACAAAGATCATTTAAAAATGGAATTAGACCACTTGACCAAAATATTCCATTGCATGGACTATAAGAGAAAAAACATTAAGAGAATCATAAAGGAAACACAAAAAGGAAAACCTCTCTCCTCTCATAACTCACAATATTGCAAGGAAAATCTAAACTCTCATAAATACATCGAGCCACTGATAGAATTACCAAGTCCTTAAGAAAAAGGACATTGTATTGTCTTTCAAACCTCTTGAAATTATTTTCCAAAAGGTAATATATGTTAAAGATAAAATGGAGCACATACAGCTCAAAGGAGTTTATAAATTAATTTGATCATGCAGTAAATGTTACATTGTAAAAATAAGGAGGTCATTCAAAGTCAAATTGAAGGAACATGGAGTAAATATAAAGAATTGAAGGGTGAGGTCCTTTGCCCTAGCAAAACACTCCTCCAAAACTAAACACCATATACGATTGGAAAGCACTAAAATACTTGTAAATGAATGCCATCATTACGAAAGATGATACAAAGAAGCCTTAGAAATAATAACACATTATGACAATCTTAACATGGATGGTGGTATTGTGGTAGCAACAATTGGCTTCCTATTTTTACTCAACACCACTCCTAGTATTTCACATATTGATCTCTATCCATCATTGCTTTTACCATTTGGTTCCCGTACTTTAGCTTTTTAAGAGGTTTCACCACTCCACCCTTCCCTTTCTTTTCATCTTTCCCTCTCCCTTATTCTTTCTTGATTGTCCTTCTCCTCCCTTTTCCCCTCCTCTCTAGTCTTCCGTTCCTTTTATCACCCCTCTTTATCCTATATTGGTTTAAATTATATAATCTATATTTTTATAATATATAATACGATATATATCATGAATTTAGAGTAAGATAAGAAAAAAGAGATAATTATATGTATTAATACAAATATTAGTTACCCTCATCTCTTTTATCTCATGCTTTCATATTACCCTTCCCACCTTCTCATTATTATCCTTCGTATGATCTCCTTGCCTTTCTTCTTGTTTATGGTAGGTTATTTATTTGAGTTACAACATTCTCTTATGATAGATTCCTTAGTAGTTTTCATTGTATCATTTCTCTAGTATAGCTACTTAGATTATTTAGGTTCCATTTTTTCTTAATCTTATCATTTGCTACATATATTTGATGTCTCTATTGACAGTAATATATATTAGCAATTTTCCCTAAAGGTGCAAAGGTACACCGAAGAAGTCATCAAGGAATATTATGTAGTAAAGGCCACTAAGAGAGTGCACTAGCATGGATCCACATAATTCATAATGTATGAGTTGTAGAATATCATTAGTCTTGTTTTTGTTTGAGGGGAACTATACTCTTGTCTTCTTTCCACCAAAGCCTTTTCTACCAGAGCCTTTATTTCCTTTTTGACTAGAGACAAATTTATTTCCTTTTTTATCATTCTATTTCTCACTCATGTCTACTTTTGGTTTGTTTTATTGATTGCAAATCCGTACCTTGCAGATTACCTCGTCCACGGTCTTTGGGTTGTCAAATTATAGTCGTTCCTTTATGAATAGAGGTAAGATGTTGATGAATCGGTGTACCTTTGCTTTCTCTTCACGTATGTAAGGCACATATCGAAGTAACGATGTGAAATTTGTTATGAATTTGTCCATGGACATTTTTCCTAGCCGGAGATAATGAATAATTCTTTAGATTTTTCATCATAGAATCTTTGTGTTAGGTATTTTTCTTTCAAATATCTCTAGAATTTTTCCTAGATGATACTTTCTTCATCAACTCCCCAAACAATCTTTACTTCCTCCCACCATAGTGTGGCCTTTCCTTGTAGTTGAAAAATAGCCAAGTGAGCCTTCAGATTCTGGTCATATTCGTACAACTGGAAATATTTATTCATATTTATGAGCCATGCTTCCACTACTTCTTCCTGCTCTCCATCAAAGAGAGGGGGTTTATCTTTCAAAACACCCCCTGAAGTTCCACTTTCTCCCTCTTCTGTGTTTTGTGATTGGACACATTATCTGACTCCTCTTCATGATTTTCTTCTCCACCTCCTGTTTCCACATATTCTGTCTGGAACTCTTGTTCCCCAAATGCATTTCTATGTTCAGGGTTGGGAACTAGTGGTCGATTATTTTGTCTTTGAGATAGACACTTCATAATTTTTTCTTGTTCTTGCATTAATATTTTGTTATCTTCCCATACCCGAGCCATTTCATCCTTTAACTCTTGCACTGTCACCATAATATCCGTGCAGGTGTTCCATGGCCCCTCGACCAATTGTACCCACACTTCAGGATTGCCTTACTGAAATGACGTGGCTCCTGTCCCTATTGCAGTTTTGAGTGGTGGATTACTTGTTCTCCTCATATTGGTTGTTCCTGCTTTCTATGTTCATATCACAAATTTTATTATTCCTTTATTATATAGGTCTCAGTTTAGAAACTTGAGCACTCTGATACCATATGTAGCATACCTACATAAAAAAATAAAAAAAAATAAAAAAATACAAATTTAATTTCTTTACAAATTACCAAAGTTTAAACCTTTTATTTTGACGCAACATATATTCGAATTTAATCAAATGGATTGGGT
>APFE030704785.1:2677-23854 GCA_000404065.3 Pinus taeda | reverse complement strand
AGAGGAGGATGTTGTGGATTACCTGGAAGTGACGGCGTTCGATTCCGACGGTCTGATTTTCCGCAATGTCCACGGGAAGTTTCTTGCCAAAAGCCCTTTCTTCTACCTCAACAGTAAAATGGTAAAAATGACATGGTAAAAGGTCTTTTTATAGGTTTTTTGGATAAATAAATATTAAATTTGTTTATTTTTCACCATGGAAGTTCATTTTTCAATGTATTTTTGCCTATCTTAAACAGGTAGTAATGTGTCGCTTTTTGTGCAGGACAAAGGAATTTTCAGGGAAACTTGTCATTTTTCACAAATCAAACATCAGAGTCATCTTTTAAGCCCTTTTCTGACTCCTAAAAACTGAAAAGATTGCCGAGCGTTTCTTTTACACTCGTTAAAACGGAATTAAAAGACAGTCCTCTTACAGCCCTTTTCTGACGAAAAAACAAGAAAAGATTGCCGGATTTTTGTCGTTTCAAATTCGATATTGGAAATAAAACGACGTGTCTTTGATCGCTTTTTACTTTTCAGGTCAAAGACACTAACTATGAAAATATCCTTTGTCGCAAGATCAAGCGGTTCTCCTAGGTATTATTTTATACTTTTTCGGGCTTAGGAGACACAAATTTACGAAAAAGTCCAATCTGGAGTCTTCTAAGTTTTTCAGACTCTCTAAATATGAAAAATGCCAAGTTTCTCCTATACTGGACTCGTTAAAATTTCACAGTAAAGGACCTGTTCTATACAAACAGGAACGGACCACTCCTTCTTAGGGTTCGAATCAAAAACTAAGTTGGACTCATCCGAAGGATGAGCTTACAAACAAGCATATGTTATCCTCCTCAAGCTTGTAAAAAATAAAGAGGTACTTGCCAGAAATTGTGGGGGAAAAATGAGAAGAATGAGCCTATTTGATATCCTTTTGTCTCAGAAATAAAACCTTACTACCACTCTTGAACATGACACTTATTCATTCACCTGGGTTGGGAAATCCCTTGTCTCACAGTTGACCAAGATCATTTGACATCTTTCGCCGGGTTATGGGAGTCGACTTTGAGTCATTTATCACCAAACCATGTGTTGTGTCATTATGTGTTCAAGAGATCTGAAACAAAACATTCAACCACAAAATACCTATCATTCGTCATACCATCATTGAGTCAGTCCTTACAGCAACATTTCTTCAACTTGAACCATGATTTCGCGTTGTGGGCTTGCCTGCGACGAGTTGCTTTCTATTGACATTAGCACATTATCTAGAAAGTTGACTCAGGAATCGTCAGTACCTTGGAGTCTGCATGCATCAATGGCAGGTTTCTCGCCTTCGACGTCAGTTTTCATCATTGACTGGCGATCGAAGGATTCCATGAAATGTTCGACACCGACTCATTCATTCACATCTCATGGATTGTGTTGGGTACTTTGAGAACCATTGACATTACTGGTGGTCTCTCTCACGCTTGTTAACAGTTTTCATCATTGACTGGTAATCAAGTGGTTTCTACCATGTTCGACATCGACTCATTTATTCACATGGCTAGAATCGTACCAATTCGGGAAGTAGAGATGAAGAACCTGGATCTAGTTTCCACCATCCAGGCTGCGAGGAGTTTTGTATTCATTATGTTGTAGACCAATCATAAACAGATGGCTGCGCCCATACTGTGTCCTACACGAGTCTATAATTATGATGTATTATGAAATCATTCTTGTACCAAAGTAGTTAGTCCAATAGTTAATGTTTTGATCTGAGTATGGGAATGCCTACCTCAGCGATGATATAATCTTATACATGTATTTTGTGTTGAAAATTGCAGGTTCTGACCAGGCTCTCCACGAGATAATCCTTGAAATGATAAAGTACTTCACCCTTCCTAGATGATATAAAACCCTTATCTATTACAGGCTTCGCACTTTAGGGGGCAATCTGTTAGATTGAAATTTTCACCATGACTATCTACAGTTAATATGGCTCCATCAACAGTCATATTATCCTCCTTGGCAAGCCTTATACCTCTGCTCTTCATGTCAAACTTCAAAAAGAGAGAAAGTCACTTAAAAACATGTTTATCTCTGGGTACGCAGGTTCTCTCTACCTTGCTGCGTGTACGCACTCCAAACACACTGTGCCTGCGTACTTGTACGCTCTGTAAGCCAAAGGATGGGTGTGTACCCCTGTAAAGGTCAAGGCGCGAGTTTCATCTTAAAAAAGTTACTTGTGGTCACTTCTAGAGCTTTCTAGAAGAGTGGTTGACGTGTATTGAGCACCTCCAGATGGTTCATGCATCCCTATGATAGAGGAACTTATCCCATCAAGAGAGGAGCTACCCCATCCAAAAGAGGGAGTATCCCATTGATGTTGGACCTGAATAACTCCCTCTAGAACACTATAAATACAGGCATTGGGCCAGAGGAGGGGAGGTTGAAAGCTGAACATTCCAAAGGGTAGATGCTGCTGGAATTAGGACTTCCTTGTAGAAGCTTGTGAGGAGAGATTACCATCCTTTCTTGTTTCATTTGGAAGTGGGTGAGCTTGTCAAAGTAGAGGAAATCTCTTGTTGGACCCTGGGAGGAGCTTGCACAACACCAAGGCTCAGGTTGTAATGGTTCCTTTTTTGTTTCCTTAATACAAATAAGTCCATTCTTCTCAATGATTTGTTGTTAATGAATTATTTCATATACTCCTTGGTCTAATGATGAATATGCTTTGTTTTATGGAATATTCAGGTGTTATGTAATCGTTTGATTGTTAGTGTATGCATTTCAAAGTGAAGGAGGAGCTCATCTAGATCGACGAGGCTGGACTACTGCAACAAGCGTTGGACTTGAGGTAGGATCGAAAAACACTTGGTTTCTCATAGAATAATGTATGTTTAGAGAAGGATTGCTCTTAATTGTCTTGTTTGTCACTAGAGAGTCTTAGACTCCTAGGGAGGTTAGTTTTGTCAGCAAAAATAAATCTTTCCGCATGACACTTACCATACCCAAACCCTTTTACTGGCACTATAGGGATAGGGAGATCCCCAGAGGTGTGTGGAGAATAAGTAGGGATATGCATGCTCTAGATTGACTAATTGCTTGAGCCTATCTCAAGCAGGCGCAACTAGTAGATGGCAAGAGATTGGGAATATATTCTATTAAGTATGTGTATATGAAATTCAGTATGTCCCCTTTTTATTTTCAAGGTGGGAGGAATGCAATGGAGAAAGGGAGATCGTATTTTTCCTTTATATCCCACCTATCAGGACACTAGTATAAGTCCCAATAATAAGAGTTGAGTTCAGTCATAAGTATATGATTGTAAAAGGCCATCATGAACTTTATTAAGCTAAGTCATCCTTTAGTTGAAGCTTCAAGCAAGATACTCGACCTCTTTTCAACCATTCAGTCTTCCTGGAATAGCTACAAAATAACCTTATTTAATCCACGTTGAATGCCTCTTCTTGTTGTGATCTTAAACTTCAAACTTTGGCCCTTCTCCCTACAAGAACAACACCCAAAACAACCTCTCTTTCACACGTTGTAACTAAAGCAAAACATAAGACTTCCACGTTGCTTCTAGGGCTTCTTTCTTGCTATCTTATGGATCCTTCTTGCAGTGGCTAGGGCCTCCCTTTGACTATGTCTAGGGCCTCGCTGGCTGCTGCTTTAGACCTTCCTTGACTATGGCTATACACTTCTTTTTGAGGGCTGATAAGGGCCTCCCTCTTGCTATGGATTAAGGCCTCCTTTGCTGTGGATAAGAGCCTTCCTTTTGCTACATATCTGGCCTCTCTTGACTGCGTCTTTATGCCTCTCTTGACTGCATCTTAGGCCTCTCTCTAGACTACGTATTAGGCCTCTCTTTTGTTGTGGCTAAGCCTCCTTTTGGCTGCAGTTAGGGCTGCCTTTTACGGCAACTAGGGCTTCCTTTTTACTATGGCTAGAGCTCCTTTAAGACTGTTTCTAGGTCTCCCTTCATGACTGCAGCTAGGGCTCCTTTGTGACTGCAACTAGGGCTTGCACTATTACAGCCTGCTATCCTCATGCTGCCTGGGGACTCCTACACTATAGCACTCTCTGTTGCTTCATCCGTAGCCGTCTCTACCCACATCCACCAGTCTTGCTACTCTCTCTTCAGGGCTCCCGTAGCAAGGTATAATCTAAGAGGTTAGGTACCTAAAGTATTTGCCCCTCATCGCTTGTAGTCCTCTTGACTACAGCTCGATGTCTCCCCACCTCTTCTTTAGTACATGAGCACTCCTTGTAGTCCCTAGCATGCCCTCGGACACTACAACATGAGCACTAGTGCATTAACTATGCTAAAAGGTCAATTTCTTGTTAATTTGACCATGAATATCTCTTCTACAAAGCAATATTTCTTAGCTTTGTTTACGTTAATGGTTTGATAAGAACATTTCTACAGTCCCTTCACTGAATTTCTAAAAGTTTTTACATTTATGCTTTTTGACAAAAAGGGCTAACATTTTACCCTAGCTAAGTAAGGATTCTTTAAATAACCTTCTAGTTTGATTCCTTTTTGTTACATCTAAGCTTGGAAAAGTGTCATGAATTTACATTGAACAATGTAAGAATCTAGTCTTCTCAAGAAACAATCAATCCAACTGTTTCATTTTGCAAATTACCTACGAGTTCTGGAAATATTCTTTGAAATTTCTATGCTGAAGGTGTTGGATTTAGGTAAGTGATATAGAATACACACCTACAGTTCTATTGTTCACCTATTAGACTAGTGAAAATTATAGGCAAAATTGTAAGGGTTGGACATGAATGTTGCAACCATACTCTTATTTGCTTGCCATACATATATTCATAACACATACGTACAATACTATTGTTCACCTATTCTACTAGTGCATAATGTAGGCAAACTATTAATGTTGGACTTCGTTGTCTCAAGTTCACACACTAGCACTAAAGATGCAACATATTGTGTGCATCCTTAGATATATTTGACATTGCAAGCTAACTATTTAAATAAATGCATGTATAAAACTTATATATTAGCAAAATAACCATCAATATTTTTTTCTAGCATTTTGGGCTGAATTCAAAATAGTATGCTAAAAAGTGTCATTTCAATGTTTGGAAATTAGGATATATAAGTGTGAGATATATACTCTACATATTTGGGTTATCTCCTTTTCAAATCTGAGTTTTCTAGGCTACATGTTAATTGTTTGAACTTTGAACTTTGAATAAATTCCTTAATGGACTTCGTAAATACTCAAATGAATGGACTTCATAAGGCAATGGTACCATAAATTGTGTTATTTCAAAGATTTGACTTCCATATTTTCACAAAATACAATGTCCTCAATAAATACTTATATGCATAGATACTTATGTTTAGGATATGTGTTGGAGCAGTTCCTTTGCACTTTACTATAATCTTGATGCTAACAAGCTTTAGCTAACTTTTTTCATCAATTGTTCATAGAATATGCAAAATATTTCATTGTCAAAATGTGGAAATAATTACATTTCTCTTGATTTATTTTTTTATTGTTCATGACAAGATAATCATGTTGCACGAATGAGGTATCCTACAGTGTATTTCAATTTGTGGATATTTTTTTCCTCCCATTTTTTTACAAGGATGTTGATTTGATTTTCATGTTGATGGTTTTTGCATGTATCTTATCTAGCCCCAAACACTGGTAATGGAACAGATATTGAAAAGTAGTCATGGAAACACACTATCAGAGGTTAATGTTACAATACCACTTCCACCTAGTATCAAAAACATTTTAATGGTAAGTGACATAAAGAAGAGTTATTTAACGATAGGGTTGAAAGGGAAACCTCATGTCTTAGTTCTAAGTCATTTATTTTTGTGTTTCTTAGCTCTAAGTCATCTGTTTTTGAGCTTTACCAGATTAATTATTTCACTAATCCAATATGCATGGATTGTATTTCTCACTCAATGTTAGTTACTTGACATGGTTGATATAACATTCAATTCTAGGCCACTTTTATTTTAAGTCATAGATTTTATTGATTAAAATGATGTTCATATTTTTATTGGTTTACTTGGAGCTTGATTAAAAAAAAAAACTAAATTCCATGTGGATGTTATTTTTTTAGGGTGAGCTCTTTGCACCAGTAAGGTCAGATGAGTCCTAGGACATAGGTATACAACAAGAACATCTTTGGCCTTTGTTGTGTATCTGTTATTCTTTATATCATTGATGGATGGTTATTGGTTATGTAAAACAAAGGATGGGAAGGTCCTGCCAATTCTCTTGACAAAACAAAATAAAATGGAGTGGTATAATTGTGTTTTAAAGGGTGAGCCAGAAATCAATACTTTGAAGGTAGAACTTAAGAATGGCAAGCTATCTGATATGGATCTAGAGTCACAACAAACCGTGGAAAAAAAATGATGGCGTTGATGAGTCTTCCCATAAAATAAGCACTAATTGTTAGACCACTGCCCAAATTTCAGTTATTTGCAACGGAAATAGTGTCTCTAGGTTTATTTGTATGAATAATGACTTTGGCCATTGTCCTATTCATTTCCTATGAATGATTTTGATTTTCAAACTCCACGTAGTTTGTTGTTAAATTAAGTAAAGCTTTGATGAAAAACTTATAGTTTTCAAATCTCTTTTCTAAATCTATTTTCTTGAGCAAATTTGTGCTTTTACTTTAGGTACTGTAGATTGCTACTGTGTGACATATGTTATGATATAATTTCCTGGATAAATAGACATAAGTGTTGTACAACATAGTCTTTTTTAAATCTAAAGAAACAATATTTCCAAATACAAATTTTATTAATTAAGAACATATTTTAGACTTCTTTGCTAAGTTATGATTATATTTCGGTAGGGAATTTTGTGTATGTTGATATTGTGTTGTCTCTTTGGTTTTTGTCAGGTAACAATGGTTAATAAGGAATGTGTTCTTGAGCAGCAAGCACACATCTTAGTCTACTATCAATAGGAAACTCCATGGTTTTCGGGCATGGCAACAAAAACACAGGTGTTAGTGGGATATCCAAAGTCCATGTTGGATGAATTTAATACTAGTGATGATTTTGATTCCTTATTAGATAAAGAATGTCAAGAGTAAAATTCAAATAAACAGAAGCAACTAAAGAATGAAGGTGAAGCTATTGCTTTCTGTCCAAGTCAATTTCTTTTATTTGTTGGTTATTGTCATGTTTTGAGTGTGGACTTGTGAAATTCCAAATAGCATGTTGGTTTATGTAAAGGGGATATATATATATATATATATCAACTTATGTCATTTCCTTTGCAATATTTGGTGCATTTTCTAGTTATAGGTCATTTATAGATTATAAATGTCTTTAGACTTTCACTTCTAATTGAGTATTCAACTGAACATATTGATTCTCTTATACATAATTATTCTTCCCTCCACCCACTTTTCGTAACTTCCATAACCATTAGGTAGGGACCTACAGCTTCGATGTTTCTTTGCTTGTTTAGTAAAATATTGTCGAGACTTTAATTTATTGAAAGTTGTAGAATTTACAATTTATGAAGTTTCAAGGTCTAAATTTAAAAGTCTAATTCTTTAAAGAGTGCTAGCTCAATGGAAGAGCAGCTGCTTTACAAGCAGGAAGTTGGTGGTTCGATTCCATCGTGCCTTGACATGATCCATATGGAATGAGCTTTTGACCATCACCAATGGGTTTTGGTGACATTTTTCAACTGTCACCAAAATATGAAATGGTGACAGTCAATGAACACCACCATATATATGCATCAATAGTGACGAACTTCAAAGGTCTGTAACCATAAATCGTTGTTGTTGATATGAAATGGTGACGGTCGATATCCGTCATTATAGTCATTATTCATGACAGACCTTGAATGTCACTACAACACCTATACTTATAGCAATGTGGCTTTTGGTGAGGGTCAATGAACGTCACCATATATATGCACCAATAGTGATGGCCATAAAAGATCCATCATAATAAATCGTTGTTGTTCATATGAAATGGTGACGATCATTATCCATCATTATAATCAATATTCCTGACGGACCTTTAATGTCACCATAACACCTACACTTTTGGTGATGCCACCTTTGGTGACATTCAGTTTTTTGTGACGGAGGCCATGGTCCATCACCATTGCTCATATGAAATGGTGATATTCGCTATCTGTCATTATAAATAATTATTGGTGATGGACTTTGAATGTCACTTCAACACCAATACTTTTGGTGATGCCACCTTTGGTAACGTTTAATTTTTGGTGACTGAGGCTATGGTCTGTCACCATTGCTCATATGAAATGGTGACAGTCACTATCCATCATTATAAATCATTATTGGTGATGGACTTTGAATGTCACTACAACACCTATACTTTTGACGATGCCACTTTTGGTGACGTTCAGTTTTAGGTGACGAAGGCTCTTTTGACCATTGCCAATGAGCTTATGGTGACATTTTTCACCCCTCACCAATTTCCTTTTTTCTTGTAGTGAAAGCAACGAATATATCCTTCCAAACATTTGTTCACTATCTCAGTTTGCCCATCAAATTGAGGATGATAAGATGCGCTATGAGCTAATTGAGTACCCAAATATTCCACCTCTTGTACTCCAAAGAAACATTTGGATATTTTCTCATATAATTGTTTCTCCTCCAATAGTATGAGCACCATGTCAACATGTTGAACATGATCCTTCCAAGACTTGCTATGGATTAGTATATCATCAAAAAATACTAACACAAATTTTTTAAGGAAGGGTTTGAAAATGCAACTCATTAAACCTTGAAATGTAGAGGGTGCATTGGTAAGGCCAAAAGGCATGACCAAAAATTCATAATAACCCTCATGAGTTCTAAATGTTGTTTTTGGAATGTCTTCAGTCTTCATTTTGATTTGATGATATCCTGAACGAAGATCCAACTTGGTGAAGTAAATCTCTCCATCTAATTCATCCAATAATTCATCAATGACAGAAATGGGAAATTTATCTTTGATAGTAAGCTTGTTGAACTCAATATAATCCAGACACATGTGCCATGATCCATCCTTCTTGTGTACCAATACCATTGCAACAGAGAAAGAACTTGACTAGGTTGAATTATACCAACCTCTAGCATTTCTGCAACCATACATTCAATTTCACTCTTTTGGGCATATGGATATTTGTAAAGCCTGATGTTTGGGGGAACACTTCTTGGAATCAAATGAATAGCATGATCATGATCACAAATAGGTGGGAGGCCTTTGGGAGTCTCAAATATCTTGGAATGATTGTCCAAAACGTTTTGGAGATCTGGAGAATAGATGATTTCGATGTGGGAACCTCTAGTGAACATAATTGTGCAATTACACCTCGTTGTTCTTTCTTTAGAAGTTTTTTCATGCTATTAGAGCTTATTATCTTTCCTGATTCCTTCGATACCCCTTAATTCAACTTCCTTTCCTTCCCAAAAAAAATTCAAGGAAAGTTCTTGAAAATTAAAAGCTATCGTACCCAAATATTGTAGCCATTAGACTCTTAGTACAACATTTGCACCATCCATTGGAATGGAAAGAACTGGACTATTCAAGACATATTCTCCCATGGATAGTTTGATGTTATGGCAATTTCCAGAGAAATTTATGTTCCTCCATTTGCAACCATTACTTGACACTTTGGTGTTGGATATAGGAAGCAATTCAATTCCTTGGCTATCTTACAATGAATAAAATTATGGGTACTACTCGAATCAATCAACACTATTACCTTTTTCTTCTTGACATGCCCTTCTATATTGAGAGTTTGAGGAGTGGTAATTCCTGTCAATGCATTATAAGATATGGTCAGATTCATTTCTTCTTTCTCTGGATTGATTCTTGGTGTATATCCTCTTCTTTTGATGTTTCTTGTTCTTTTTCTTGTTCCTCTTCCCCATCTATGTAAATCAATATATTCTCAAAATACTTATGACCTTTAATGTATTTTCTATCACAATTGTAGCAAAGCCCTTTTGCTCTTTTTTCTTCCAATTGTTGTGGTTTCAACCTTGTAGGTGGTGAAAGGCTAGGAGAAACAACACTTCCATCTTTATATTTATGAGTGGTAGGCTTCCTTGTTGCCATAATGTTTCCTTCCATTTTTATTTCCAACCTGAATGCCTTCTCCAATGAATCAGGTTCCCAAAGGCGAACCTCATGTTGGATATTATCCTTTAAAGTACCTATGAACACATCAATCCTATGCTCCTATGGAATATATTTTATGCTTATATTCAATTTTTGGAAGTCCTCAATGCTCCATCATTGAAGCATTTTTTTTGAGATAATCAATTGCTTAAAAAAGGTTTTGCTTTTTGTATCCTCATAATGTTCTATCATTTCTTTCGTAAAAATTTCCCAAGTGAAAAATTGTTTACAAGAGAAAAGATATTGATACCATACAAATTGATTTGTTTCCAAATATAAAGTTGCAATGCGTACCTTTTATGTGTTTTGCATATTATGGAGATCGAAATATTGCTCCAGTTGTAGTATCCATGTTACGGGGTCCTTGCCATCAAACTTCCTCATATCAATCTTGGAACATGGTGGGTCTTCAATCCAATGTTGGAGTTTATGAAATCATGATTAACATTTTTGTTGTTCTCATCATGAGTTTCCTTTACTACCCTTTCGCCATTAGTAAGAATTTCTTGTAGCAATTTTGTCAAATTTGTCTTCAAATCTTCCATGTTTCCTTTAACGTTTTCTTCTTTACCATCCATCTTAGCTTCCAAACCCTTTGAATTCCTTCAAACTAATTTTTCAACCAAACTTATTCAAAACTATAAAAAACTACACACCTTTTTTTCACTTTGTAGGAGCTCGATATTGAATATGTTGTATCTCTGTAATTTCAGATATCCAAGGTCTAAAATTACATTCTATGGTAGCCCTCCGAGTCCTCTTTCTAGCCTCACATGTCTTATCAATATTGGATTCACCAAGGAAGCGTTATGCTAAATATCCCACGATGTCCTGATTATAGACTAGTTCAATAGAGTGAACTTGTATGTAGTTCCACGTGTTCCTATTTCGACCTTAGGACCTCAAACCAATACACAGAAACATACCAATCGTCCTCTTTCTATAACTTTTTACTAAATTTCAATCTGATGCTCAAAGAGAAAGTTATGATGATTTTCCCTAGGTCATCTAGTTGGGATGTAATTTGGGAGCCTGTAAAAACCCTAAATTTCTTGGACCATATCTCCGAAAATGTAGCGAAACAAGATCTAAAATTTAGGCCCGAGCTTCATCATGATTTCATATTAAATGGGTTTTAATTTTAGAATATTAACCTTAGTAGAAAAAAACATTATAGTGGATATTCCACAATGAATTGTTTGTGATAGAATTCTGGAGCTTGCAAAACCCTAACTTCCGCAGTTCATATCTCCGAAACTATTGCGAGACAAGATCTGAAATTCGGACCTGACGTTAAAAGTAACTTCGATTCAAATGAGTTTTATTTTTATCTTATAAAACTTCATAGAGAAAAATATATATCGACAATTCCACGATGACTTATTTGGAGCAGTGAAACCCTACAATCCAAAGCTCTCATACTAAATATTATTAAACCCGCTCACAAAAAGATAGAAAAGATAGATCAACGACTTAAAAATTAGCCTATTTTAGGGGGAAACCTCATTTACATTACACAAATGAACAATTATTGGATGATACAAATGACAATGCCTCCTTTTTATATATAGGAGTCTAAGGGGACCCAATACAATTAGAGCCTACATAACAATAATATTGTAGGGGCACAACAATAAAAATAGTGGGCTTCTATGGGGCATAATAATAACATGGGGACTATATGAGAAAAATAATACAATAAGGGGGTTGCACTAATAACAAAAAGGAGTTACACTAGTAGTATAGGGACCTAACAGAGTTCCAAAAGAGGATTGTACAAGCACGGAGAAAACACTTTCTGGATGATCATGCATCACCTACATTCATTAGAGAAAGGGTGATAGTTTCGGACACCAGGAAGCATCCAAATGCCATTTCCGAAGCCAACTTGGCCTACGTAGGAGAAACGAGATCAAATGTTTAGTATTTGATGACTGAGAATGAGCAACTAGAATAGAACATGTAGGCTACTAGGTGTTAGTGCCTAAATCTACCTCAGGCTGAGAAAGGTAGGATCCAAGGCCAGCATCAAACCACGCTTAACCTGGTAGCTAGCCCTACCAGGTCGGGAGAGGGCTCTCTCCTGGTCAATCTCAGCAAAGAGGGCTTGAGATGACTGATATGCTGACTAATTTTAGGCTAGGTATGTGTGGAAAGAGTTTATTTGAATAAAATGATCTTTCGTTGGCTCCAATGGAAAGGCAGATTTTGCGTGTAGGGAAAGAGGCTTAGTCTTGCAGAGATCTCGATGGGGCAAGGTAGGCAACTGATTTGGCACTTCAAATTGATTGAGATGGAGATATTAGATAGGTGAGGAGTTGAAGAGGGCAAGAAAACTTAGGGATCCTCTTTAAATAGCTAAAAACATCAAAAACTAAAGCAAACCCTAGGTAGAGCACTACAAATTCAATGGATTCTACCTTTACCATTATTTGATTTAGTTAAGAAGAAACAAGATAGATAATGGCATACATAACATATAAGTAAATTTACAATTACAAAAGAAAGCACTATACCAAAGCAAGATTCCACATGAATCCTAAAGAGTGCTACAAACCCTGCTCTCTATTCCTTAGCCAAAACCACTGATATGAATATACAAGAAGCTCCAAGCTTTCTCAAAAGTCCAACCATGCTAATGACTGAAAAATCACAAGATATAGAAAAACCATAGCTCATCCTAGCCTATAGGGGTTGAGCTCACTAGTTTAGGAGTTGTTCCAACTAATTCTAAACTGAGAACTAGAAATTAGGCAGTGGAACAACTTGCCTCTAGAAACTAGGGAACTGATTCATTCAGTTGCAAACAACTTTTTGATAGATGAATCTACCTCCATAAGTGAAAATTTAACATATTTGAATCATGATCCATCCATTTACATTAAATTACATCATAAGTTTGACATTAAGAAGGATAAAAGTCAAACTATCAAGTAGCTAGGCGAAAAACAGAGTATTCTTGGTGAAACTGAGCAAAATTTACCCAATGCGTTGCGCTGATTTCCCTATGCATAGCGCATGTTTGCAGCCACTTTTGGAGGCCTTCCTGGTGTCCAAATTTGCTCCAAGTGTTCTTGTTAGAAAGGTTTGCCTATCTACTTTCCAACCCAAGTGGAACTTTTGAATTTGGCCTCCATTTGCCCCTCCAAAATTTAGTTCTCCCAACACTGCTTCCTGTGTGTCAAAATAGGGGTAGTAAGGTCATTTTTTGAGTGATTTTGACCTTTTTAAGGGCTCAAAACCTGTCAAAATTTCTTGGTCATTGGTAGGAAAGCATATTTTTCCATTCCAAATCCAAAAATGCTGATTTTTTGTCATTTGGAGGCTCCCATCAAAATCGAGAGCCAGGTGGCGCAGTGCATAGAGCAGAAAACTCTGTTTTTTGTGCCAAAGATTCCAAAAATGCAAAAAGTGTCCCAATTTTTTTGAAATTTGGGCTGAGTCTTCTCCATCAAATGCTGTGATGGGCCAAGGAAGCCTCAGCCAATATCTGAAGTCTATCATGCTCCTTTCACCTCCTTGATGCCCTTTTCAAGTTTGCCTTTAAGCTCCTGATTCTCGCCTTGCAGACTTTGTTTCTCGCCATGTAATGATAAGCCATATGCCTCAACAATGTCTTCTCCCTGTTGGCCTTCTCCAACAATTTTTATAAGTGGATATTAGCTCTTTCAAGCCATGATTCTCAATCAACATTGATTTCTTGCTCAAGTGAAGTGAGCTCCACATTCCTCCTTTTGGCAGCTTGGCGGTTCTCTCGTATGTTTTGCAACTCTATAATCACTTGTTGATCCTCAAGCTGCTTGTTTTTTGCTCCAGGTACTTTATTTTCCACTTAGCCCTTTCCAAGTTGAGGGACAAAACATTGATATCTGCTTGTTGCTCCTGGATGACTTCTTTGAGATTTGAGCTTTGCAGGCCCACATCAGTATCATCACCCTCAATGAGAATGAAATCAATCTCCTACTCACCTGAAGGACCCTCATCCTGTAATGGCCTCTTTCCTTTGTCCTAAACCTACTGTGTTGATGAAGAAAGCGAAACCCCTTCCACCCCGAGTGGAGATAATACTCGCTTTGCTGCTACAAACAACCGTCTAGTGCCCTTTTGATAAGTGACAAACACCGGCATACTGATGGTCTGTGTCTCATGACCGTCCTACTGATATGAAGGTCCACCTATCTCATGAAAAACCTCTAGAGGTCCCTGAGGAGCTGTGAAAAAACACACGAGAAATGAAGTCCTCCCAAGTGATGCCCTGCAAACCAAGCTAATGGATGACCACAATTTTAATGAGAGAAAAATGATAAATACTGTTTAACTACTGCTAAGGAGTCTTATGTTGTACTAGGGTGGTCATCTTCTCAATATTTCGGCACATGAATTAGGGGAGATTCATCATCCTCACCCTGGTAAAGTGCATCAGCAGCCTGATATGATAGGCATATAGGCAGGAAAACCGACCCTCACAGCTGAAATACTTCATTATCAGTTTCATCAAAGGAGCATAGGAATATTTCAGGTACCGAAAGGGAAAAATTCTGCTAAGTTGTCTCAAATAACCGGGCTTGATGTATGGTTCATAGTGTTCCCTGTCAATTTGTTGCCTTTTGTTCCATTGCTCTCCAATATTGGGAATGCCGGTTTCTAGAGAAATAGATTCTGGTGTTAAAGTGAATGTTACACCAACTAGAGTGGCTTGACCATTATGTAAATGAAGCACAAACAACCAGGCCAACTCATGATGATACTGAATTCTAGTAACCATCTTATAGAACTCATAGCAGAATTGGTGTTGGAAACAAGTGATGGCAAGAGGGCAGGCCTGTGGCTCAGCAAGGGTAGTGGGTTCTTCTCGAATATGTTTGCCACCCTTATGAGGCCTCCTTGGTGCATGTACCTCCATAGGAGAATCACTGTGTGTCTCTTCCTCATGGTCATATGAAGGATCAGACTCCATGCTTGCTATTAAGTAAGTTTTCTTGATGAGAAGAAGGAGATTTATGGTGTTCTTGATTTTCTGCTACCATGGGAAAAGCATATGAGGGACTGTGAAGGGAGAGAGTATGAGGGATTTTGGGACTGTTGGGACAGGGTTTTGTTAGGGAAATAGGGGATTAGTGAGTGATATGTAGCTTTAGGGACAACAAATAGGGTTTAGGGATTTATATTTAGGATTTAGGAAAATGGGATTTGAGGATAGGGGTAGATGATTTTTGGGAATATGGGAGTTAGGGAATGGGGGAATAAGCTGGGAGAATAAATGAAGGAGTGAAAAAGTAAGGGAAGGGCAGAATGAACTTGGCAGTCAAATGATAAGTGCAAACCCTAAGAAATTTTTTCTTGATAAATGGCAAGAAAGTAGAGTTTGATTTTTCTTTTAGACAACCACCATAAATTGTATGAAAAAATCCTTCACTAGCAAGGAGGAGAGCTTAACTTACTTGCTCACTAGAAGTCTTGAACGATTTTGGCGATTTGAGGAAGTTTTTGAGTGAAACAAACTTGGTAGCTCTATGCGCCGCGCCTCAAACCCAACACGCTGCGCGTCCTGAGTGCGTCGCGCCAGTTTAAATTTACACTGAGAATCGTGACCCTATGCGCCGAGTTGCTTATGTGCGCCGTGCCACTCACCTAGTGTGCCATGCCTCCAAATTTGGGCAGTTTTCTCCAATTTCACTTGCTTGCTCAAACATAGCCTTCCTTTGCTCACACTTTGTTCTTTGAATGCAAATGAACTTTTGAATTGAGAAGAATGATTTATACCCAAGAGCTTTTCATTTTTGTTTCATAAAACCCACTTTTACAATGTTTGCAATATGACTTTACTTTTCCACTCTGTTTTTTGAGCTTTTCACTTTATTTGAGCCTTCTGATGAACTGAATGACTTGATTTTTCTTGATTTTTGTTTGCTTTGTAGGGGATGGAGCTATTGAGGCTGGGGAAGGAGACCAGGGTTGCCTCTAAACTGCTTTACATACAAGAGAACTGAAAATACATGAATTAATACAATAAAACCTAAAATACTCTGTTTTTCCTCAAAACAGAGTTTTGAGGAAAAATACATGTCTGAGCAATTGATTATGAAATTTATTGGTATTGGAACCTCCTCATGTACCTGTTGACTGTTATTGGACATTTTGAAACCCTTTGTGATGAAACCATAGACCTAATGACAATGAAACCTTAAAAGAATGACTCTTGAAATTTTTAAAGACAACAAGGTGACTACGTATGATTTTGATGAATAAAAATGGGCCAGCAGGTAAAGAACATGAGGGAAACTTTACAACCAACCACTACAGTCAAATGATCCATGCTCCTAATGGAATGCAGCTGACTGAGTAGGACACCTAATATGCAATGCAACAAGAGAATTTGATCTCTAACGGAGGGATGAAGATACTGACACTAACATTGTCTCCAATGGGGGTGGTAGCTCCTTGCAGGTGCCAAGAACTACAAATCTCTGGGAAAGCAGGCAATGCCTTCGTCCATTGGGCTATGGAGTCAATAACTTCGAAAAACCAAAACCAAACTTTTTACTCAATTTCAAGACTGAAATGTGACTCTAAACTGACTCAATTTCAAGATTGAAATCGACTTAAAGACTTGACTCAAATCAAAACTGAAATCAAACCTCAGTTTTATAGCCTTCACCTCGGGCCCCAAACTAAAGAATGAAAACAATACACACTTGCAATGGAAATTAAACAAGCCAGTATGTACAATGATGGGTGTGACAGCAGAAAACATTTCACAAATAGTACCGCTTGAGTAGCCGACCATTGACCGACCCACCAGGATAGTCTTCTCCATTCATTTCTTGCATAAGGAAAGCATTTTGGCGTCGATATGTGGCAATCTTGTAAGGTCCTTTCCAAAGATTTTCAAACTTGCCATGTTTACCTTTCTCTTCATTCCTTGCATCCCATTTCAACACTATGTCTTCTATTTGAAACCTATCTGCGTTTTCCTTTCGATCATATATCTTCCTGATTCTCTCTTGCAACTTGAAAGTGTTCTAAAATACATCCTCTCTAGTTTGCTGCAAATGAATCATTTGATTGATTCTCCGCTGCAAACTATCATCTTCGCTGCCTTCTTCTTGTAGAAGTTTGACCACCGGGACTGCCAGAGAGGTCAAGAAGACTGTGTCCACACCATACACAAGCTCAAAAGGGGACATGCCTATAGATTTCTTTTGACTTACTTTGTTTGCCCAAAGTGCATTGACTAGCTTTTTGTGCCAACTTTTCTTGTTAGTTTCCAGCAGCTTTTTGATAATGTTGACTAAAGATTTATTTGAGGATTCCTCCAATCCATTGCCTTGTGGGTAATAGCAATCGAGTGCCCCAAAGTGATTTGATATTTATGAAAAAAGTTAATCATTCTTTTAGATTTAAAGGTTGTTGTATTGTTAGTGATCAGCTTATTGGGATAGCCAAAACGAGACAAAATATTGTTTTCAAGAAATGAGATAATTACCGAATCAGTGGCCTACCTTGTGGGGATCGCCTCAATCCATTTGGTGAAATAATCCGTAGCTGTGAGGATCCACTTATGTTACGCTGAAGAAGAAGGATGGATCTCACCAATGAAATCCAAACCCCACTGCTGAAATGGAGCACTTACTTCAATGGGCTTGAGTGGTAAAAGCTGCAACTTCCTCTTACCTTGAAAAACCTGACATTCGTGGCAGCTAGCAACTGTTTTGTATGTATCAGCAAAAAGAGTTGGCCAATAATATCCTGCTCTCAAGATTTTATTGGCCGTTGTCTTCTAGAAAAGATGGCCTCTGCAATCTCCCTTGTGAAAGTCTTCCATAACCTATTTTGCCTCTTCTTCCACTAAACAATTGAGCAAGACACCACCGGGATCTTTCCAATAGAGTGCATTATTCATGATACAAAACTTTGTAGCCTTCAATTTCAGTGTCCTACTTTTGTTCTTAGCCATTCTAGGTGGTGATGACAGATTTTGGAGTACATAAATAATGTCCGAATACCAAGGAGAAAGAAGGAAAATTTCTGATACATGAGTGGGTAGATTCTCTTCATCTTCCTCAGACATAACAACAATTATATTAATGTCCAAGGCGTGCAGATTTGACTTGACCATTAGTTTATCTAGCCCCTGTCCTTTAATGAGCTTTGTCAGTTTGATCTCCACGTCATATTCCAACAAGGCAGCAATCCATTTGCCTCTTCCCCCCTCCGGATCTGTTTGCACTAAGACATCCTTAACAATAGGATTAGGGACATAAGCAAGGATGTGAGAATGCAAAATATAAATGCAAAAATATTTCAATGCATTTACCAAAGCAAGGGTCTATTTTTCAATAATATTATACTTTAATGCCGCATCCCTTATGGTTTTGCTGAAAAATGCAATGGCTTCTCAAGCTGGTCTCTTTTCTGCATTAAGACTGCTACCATAGTATGATCTGGGGCAAATGAAAAAAAAATAAAATCGTGAGTATAGTCCAGGCTAATCAAAACCAGAGCTGAAGAAAGAGCCAATTTCACCAAATTCAAGGACTTAACTGCTTCCTCAATCCACCTTACTACACTGTCTTTTTTGAGCATGTTTGTGATTTCCCTTAAATGTTCTGCAAGATTGGGCACAGAGCGACATAAGAAATTTATCTTACCATAGAAGGATTGGATTTCTTTCTTACTTCATGGAAAATCAATATTCTGAATGGCCTCCACCCGAGCTGGATCGATGTGGATGCCCTCCTTTGAGATAATATGCCCGAGAAGCTTGCCTTCATCCATGGCAAATAGACTTTTCTTTGGATTGAGAGATATGCCATACTTCCTACACCGTTGAAACACAATCTTCAAACGATAAAGGTGATCTTCATCTGAATTAGAGAAAACTATCAAATCATCAAGATAAACAACTAGAAAGACATCTTTTTCATTAGAAAATGTGATATCCATCGCCCGCTGAAAGGTTGCACCAACATTTTTCAATCTAAAAGGCATCTTTGCTTAATGAAAAGTTCCCCACGGAGTAGTGAACGCTATTTTGTCTCTATCATCCTCATGGATCAGAATTTGGTTATAACCCAAATACTCATTGAGTAGCGACATGCAGGATGCTCCAACTACTCTCTGAAGTATGTGATCCATCTTAGGCAATGGATAGTTGTCCTTCAAAGATACTTTGTTTAGATTTCTAAAATCAATGCATAGCCGAATCTCACCTGTTTTCTTGTGCACGAGCACCAAGTTCGAAATCCAATCTGAAAATCTTATGGGGACAATGATATCAGCTTTGTACAACCAATTCACTTCCTTCTCAATTGAGGGCAGCAGCTTCGAATTTATTCTTCTTAGCTTCTGACGAAAAGGTTTTTGATTTGGCTTGATCGAGATGACATGTTGAATTATGCTTGTATCATATGCCTTCAAATCTGAATAATCCCAAGCAAATACATCAGTAAAAGAAGATAGCAAACTGATATACTTTGCTTTTACCTGTGGAGACAACGCCTTTGATAATTTCAGCATTTTAGGATTTTCAGCTGATCCAATGTTCACATCCTCAACTCCTTTCTCGGTTGGCAGCAAGCTCGGTTTCCAAGCCACATCATCCTGATCGAATAGCTCCTCTAAAGGTATTAGACCTTTAGGAATGATGTTGTCTTTGAGCTGCAAAACTTCCATCTGATTGAATTCTATATCCGCCTCACCATCATCATACTCCACATCAATAGAAGTGCCTTTGAATTTACCTTCATTTTCCAGAAATTCATTGATCTCTTTATCATCTTGAAATACCTGCCAATACCTTTGATTGTCAGGGACAGTTGGGCGATGCTTCACATGAATCTCAAACTTGTTGTTTGAATTCATCGGAATTTTCAAATTACTTGCTGTTGTTGCAAGTGAATCCGCAATGACATTCTGAACACGAGGAACACATGTCAAAGTGTAATCTAAAAATACTTTCAAGATATCTAATACCACATTGTGGTAGGCCCACATTCGAGGATTCTTAGCTTGGTATTCCTCTTTCACCTGCTTGATAACTAACTCAGAGTCGCCATACACTGAAATCCTTTTAGCATTCAATTTTCTAAGAATTTTCAAACCAGCAATTAAAGCCTCATATTCAGCCTCATTATTTGAACAGTCAAAAGCTAGTTTATAAGAATAGACCCTTACATTGCTTGGCACTTTGTTTGGAGCGAAAACAGGGCTACGTATCCAAATGCCAATTCCAGCACCTTCCCTTCCTACCGCGCCATCAAAATCCATGCTCCATAGGCCTGCTTCGTCCTCTTCCAAATGCTGAAATTTTGTTTGTTTTGCTTCTCTTCCTTATTGTCCATCAATATTTTACTGCTGTCAGAAGGCTGATTACATAGCAGTACTATCAAGTCTTTGTCTTTCTTGCTTTAAGACCTCTCTGAAATTTTCAGTGATCTTGGGAATGTCTTCTACTTCAACTACTTGGCTATTTACATCATTAAAGCTATCTGAATACAAAAAAAAATGATTCTAAATCAATATGTACATACTTGATTGGATGATTTACTAGTTTCTCCTTGCTAGTGATCATGTAATTCATCTTTTGTTCCTGGTATGGTTTCCTCATTTGACCGAACATGGGAATGGTAGCATAGGAGAAATCAAGCTGCATTGTCCCTTTAATATTTTTCCCCAAGATCTAGAAAGAAGCATGTCAAATCTAGGAGGTATATCCACCACAACCCATCCATCAAAACATTTTTAGCCAGAATCTAATCCAAGCTAACCACCAAATCCTTAATAAGACCAATGCACCTTACTCTGCCAGAATCAAAAGAGTAAAGGTCATGATACTTTCTAGTGATATCCAATCCCAATTTCTCCATGATGGCCTTAGGCATGAGATTATGAGAGGCTCCAGAATCGAACATAGCATTGTGTAGCACATAGTCATGCATTCTGAGACTGATGTAGAAAGGAGCTACATCACTATCTTGAGACTGACCTTCCAATGCTGGACCAAAAATCAACTCAGGACTATCATCCTCCACGTTCACCATATC
>APFE030704784.1:78107-133145 GCA_000404065.3 Pinus taeda | reverse complement strand
TATATAAAGATTAGTGTGATCAAGTTTTAATTATTACTTTGTTCAACTACTTGAACAAAGTAATTATCATATGAATGAATATTTTTGTTTATGAGTAGAATCATCTATATGCCTACTTGCCAATAAGAACCATCAAAAATTGCACTAAGAGAAAGACTTCCTAAGATAGATTAGTTACTTTTATATTGTTGCATTTTAGTATAGATCATCCATCATTCCCATTAGATATTAAAAAATTGATCACTTATCCATCCCACTTATATATCATTGGGAAACTGGTCCCATTATATGCAGTCGGAGCCACCATACCAAATGGAAAAGGAGCTGCTTTAAGGTCCAGACTGGGTGGTTTCCCCGATGTTGATGCAATTATTTTCGAGGCATCAACAGGTCGCAATATGTAATTCATAAATTTCATGAAGTTTGTGAAGGCATTTGTCAATGCGAAAGGCATGAACAACCATTCCAAAATTCCCTCCTTACATTTCAAGCCAGTCTTCCACAAATAAGAGGGTTCATTAGGCACCTTGTGATAACCAAACTTCAAATCGATCTTGCTGAAATATTTAGTCCCCTTGAGCTAGTCTATAAGGTCATCAATCGATGGGATTGAGTACATGTTCCATACAATGATCTTGTTTAGGGCCTAATAGTCAATACAAAGTCTCCAAGTCACATCCCTCTTTTGTACCAATATAATCAGGCTCCCATAGGGTGATGAGATTGGCCGGATGTTCCCTTTTTGCAACAACTCCCGAATCTTAATCTTGATCTCATCATTCTCTAGAATAGAGCTTTAATAGATTAGTATATTGGGTAGCAGCATACCTGGTGTTATATTGATGGAGTACTTGACGTGACAGTGCAGAGCCACCCCCGTAGGTGAGGAGAAAATGCCCATTTACTCCTCCATGACCTTATCCATCTACTGCAGTTATGTAGAGGAACCATGTCTTGAAGTCATGGCCATAATCTTCTTCTTTCCCTAAGGATGAACCATAAGGAAAACAAATTTCCTGGTCTATGAAATGGTCTTACTACATTCATTTGCAGTGATCAAACATATGACAGTAAGCAAGCCTACCTCCAGTATCCTCTATAACTTATCGCCCAAAGTAATGGTCACAAAGCGAGGTCTAAACTCATATACAATATGTTTCTTCCACAAGAATGGTTTTCCTAATAATAGATCATAAAAATCAACAGGGAAAACATCACATAGTACATCGTCTATGAAGGGCTTGATGTTGTAGGGAAGGAAACACTACTAGGTGACACAAAGGACTTTTCCTTGGTGAAGCCACTGGAAGGTGTACGACTGCATATGTTTTGTAGATGGTAGGTTCATCCACTTCAAGACCTCTACTTAAATGAGGTTCTTTTGGTTCACACTGACGACAATGAACTACAATGGAGAACCCTTCACCTGCATTTGTTAGTGGAAGAGGTGTTCCCCCTCCTTTGGATCTTCAGGTGCACTCTTCTTAATCTTGGTGGTGGCCATGGCGGCACTGGGCCTCGCATCCATGATTATATTCCATTTATCATTCCCCTTGTCAAGTTTTGACTCAGAGGAAAAACATGCGTCTAATTCAGAAGCCTTCAACTCAGCCATAAGTGATTGCTTGGCTCGACACTCACTCGTGGTTTGGGTGGAGCTATTATGTAACTCACACCATTTTGTTTTGTCCTTCTTTTTCTTCATGGCATTGTTCTTTGGTTTCAGATTTTGAAAGTTGTCTTGAGTCACCCCACCTTATATTTTTCCTTCGCTCTGTCATCTGAGGGCATCTTTCCCTTGCTTCAGATTCGCAGATCCAAAGTATCACTTCTTCTGTTTAAACTTCTGTTCAATCTTGACAGCATATCAGTAGGTCGTGCCAAGTGAGGAGACATCCAGGAACTCCATATCTTCCTAGATGTACCTTTGTAAGGAGTCATGGTACTTGAGTACCAAAAGTAACTCGATTTTTTTTTTATGCAACTTCGTGTGAAGGGTATGAAAAGCATTTGTAAACTTTGGCATGTCTTGATCCCTTCCCTTCTGCAACGTGGTCCACTTTATGTATTTATCCTCATAGCTCCCGAAAAGGTAGTACTTCTCCTTGATGGTGTCTAGGAATGAATTCCAAGTGGATGCAACCGAAATAAGTGAGGGTGTACTTTCATCCTTTTTCTCATAGTAGGTTTCCATGTAGTCCTTGATGTGGGAGGAAACTTTGAGAAGTGAAAAATTAATCTTTTCCTCGTTCGAAAAATCATGCACAAAAAAATATCCTTCTAGCATATTTAACCATTTATCTGTGGTGTCTGCATCTATCTAACCTTCAAATATTGGGATATCCAAGTTAAATTGTACCTTAAAAGGTGTGGCACTTCTAGAGTAGCTACTGGAAGGAAAATTTTTGCCTTTGCGTTGTTGCTGAACAATTTGGGAAAAGTTGTCCATCATCACATTCCTCTGTCACTCGAGGGCTTCTTTAAGTAAGATTTTGAAAGGATATCCTGCCCCCTTGTCTTTTCTCTCTTACTCCATGGGAGGTCGTTGGGATTTGTGAGGCTAGTCTTGCAAAGTTTTGACCAGTTTGAACCCTAAATCCTTCTATCTCGACCTCGTTGGGCATATGAAAGAAAAACAACGAAAGAGAAAATCACTCTGACACAACTTATCTGAACTTAAATATGAACGCAAGAAATTATAGATATAACCATAACTATATACATGCAACAAAAATAACACTTCATTTCATTAATATCAAATACTGAAATATGCTTACAAACAGAAAGGAAACAAAATTATCTTGGGTGATGGTAGCTTATCTATGAGGAAAGATGTGGTGGCTATATGCTTTTGAATTGTGCTACAATGAGGCTCAAAGGCCTATTTATTATTTAGAAATAATGGAAAACCCTAAAGATCCAAAAATGTTACCCTAGAAGATGAACAACCAAAACTATGGGTCCTGTTTGGTTAAATTGGCACATAACCTTCTTGGGGTTGTAACTTTGCCATATGTTCTTTGTTTGACATGCACAATACCTCGTTAGAAATATATATCTTGGGATTACAAATTTAGAATGAAATAATCAACTAAAGCATCATGTTTACCTAGTTTTTTGAAAAAAAAAAAAAAAAAACATTGTTTAGGACCTCAAAACGGCTATGGAAGTCGAGGACCCAAAAAGCTACCAAAAATAGTAAACTATGCTACAATTAAGGAAACTGAAAAGTTGAAAGGGACTGTGGTGGCTATCCAAGTGGAATAGGTAGGTGGCCACTGATATCCACCTAGATCATAGGATGTGTAATCGTGAATGAGTCACAATAGATAATGGAGGTTTGCGATTTATTTTTGGAAAAAATGTAGGAAAAAGGGCATGATGATGAATGTATTTATGTAACAAAAAACATGGTAAAACTGTATCCCGACACCAATCATGCAATGAGATGGAGAGGAGATGAGGGATTAGTGAGTAGGAAGTATTTGGAACCATATATAGAAAAGCAACCATGGAAGGGAGTGAAAAATCTTAGCGAATCTTACCTGATATCACTATTTCATGGAGCATCTAAGGATAGGAGCTATGATATTTTGCATCTATCTCAACCTCTCTAGAATTTTTTCATCTCTACGCATAATTCTTCATAGTGGGACCTTATTTCTCAGGTTTGGTTTTTTTGTGCTCTTTCCCTAGTATTATATCTCGTTTCTGCATCATCTTCGGTCAGGTTTTTCTCTTTTGTAGGCTCCTTCAGCTTTTGCTTTTCTTTCTCTCTTTTAGGTCCTAGACCACTCCTAGACTTATGTCTTCTCTCTGTTGATTGTTGGTGCTCTTTCTGCTTCCCCGTTTTGCCCAAACCCATCCTTCATTGCTCTACTCCCTTATTCTAGCTTCCCCCTCCTTCTTCTAGCCCTCCTTTGTTTTTACCTACTAGTTCTCTATCATATCGAACCGTTCCCCCACCTCCATTTTATGTTTTGATTTCATGACTTCAGTATTGTCAAACGTCATCTTGTCTAGCCCTCTCATCATGGAAGAAGGGGATGATTTTCTCCTTCCCCCCCTCCCAATTTCTATCCTCCATCTCTCTGAGGCTCTCAAGAAAAATCTTGGGCTAGGCCAACCATGGAAAGATGCAATGATATAATCCTTGAAGCTTTCAAAAGAGAAATATATGACATAGAGGAGAAAGTCAGACAAGACTAAAGGTTCATCCTAAAAGCACACAAGGAATAGGATACTAGAGATTGGATACCAGATATAAGAAACTCCGCCAGAGTTAGAGCTTCTACTTATATGCAAACTATCAACCTATACTAGAAGACAAAAAATCTAATGGGAAGATTCCTCACTTATAAGGCCGACACTCAAAAGGAAATAATCGTTTGTACCATTGAGCTTACCAAAAAAGTGTACATAATTAATAGGAAGGTCATGCTTCTGACCAAGAAAATCACATGGACAGATCCCTCAAGATCAAACATTGAAGGATAACCTCAGCCAGTAGGTCAAGTGAACAATTTATCAAAATGGTAGAGTGAGTGGCGCATGCTCATGCCCACAATGTAATTTCATGCAATGCAACAATATATTTTATTTTATGTTGTATTTTCATTGTATGTATTTCACTTTTTTTTTGTCTTGTGAGTCCAACAAATCATGAAAAACAAGAACAATCTAATTTTTTGTGTTTGTGCTATTCATCTAGTTTCCCTAGTGGAAGACCCGTAGATAAAATCACTACAAAAATATGTGTTTTCTTATCTTACGAAAAAAAAATATTTACTTAGTAAATTAAAGTAAATAAATCGTTATTATATGAATTATGTTATCTAACTTATTATGTGAATGGTGAATTTTTTAATTTACCACACTCTTAATATAACTTCCTAAATGATGAATAATAACATAATAATATTTTAGAGTACCACATGGTAGAAATGTCACATTATGATTAACCATAATGACTTTATTTCCCTCCACTCCATGTCATTATATCATTTTCAATTATTTGAATGGATTTGATTGTTAGGAGTATATTTTTCCCCGATAAAAGGTGAGAAGTTCAAGTTTAGAGTTGTATAAAGTATGTACTAGTTAATTTGAGGAACATCCTTTGCCCCAAAAGTAAGAATTCTCATGCACCTACCTCCTCTTTCTGCCATAAACATAAAAGAAAGTATATACCAATTTGATGTTGGACTTCACTTGTAAACTTAAAATAAATTACTATTATTATTATTTCTTTTTTAATAATTATTATTTTTATTTTTTGTAATCATAATAAGTATTGAAATTGCTATTATATTCATATCTTTGATCTCGCAAACTAACTATTAATAATAAAAATAATAATTTAATTTTAAAATTAATACTAAACTAGATGCTAACTTGGTATATACCACCACATCCTAATATGATAAAATCCATCTTTAATTTCATATTTAAAAAGATTAAATAACTATTAATGTTTTATTATTACTTTGAGCTCAGTATGGGGGAGATGTTGTAGTGGTTGTAAATGAGTGTAAACATTTAAATTTATATCAGAGATATGTTTTAGTGTGTATAAAATAAAGCATTAAATAAAAAAATAATAATAACAAAACTTAATGTGGACTTAATTAAAAAGTAACTAGGATATATTCATCTCAACTATAGATCTACCAACCACCAAGATGGATCTAATCTATCAATATGAAAACACCATTTTGACTAAAAAACTTAAGAAAAAGTTTACACCTTGAGAAAATTGGTTCCTCTCGATGATTGGTATATCTGAAGTTCCTCTAAGTGTTGGGTATATTAGAAGCTAAGATAGATATATGCTAGTTATTGATAATATTATTTATATTTATATAAATTTCACATTTCTATCGATAGAGATATTCTTATTTTAATTTTGCTAACACCTTAATTATAGATATAGTTAGCTCACTTATAATTTCTCTAGTATACTGATCCAACATTTAGATGTTCACACTCATTACGAACACTAGAACATCTCCCCCATATTGGGTTGTAGACAGCCTCTAGACACAATAAAAAATAAGAATAATAAATCAATTGAATTCAGTATTACAAGGAAAAATCATAATATGCATATCACATTAAAATGAATTTAAACAAGAGAAACAAGTGTTGCATGAGAGCTTAGTCTCAGTGAGGTTGATCTTAGTCCATGCCACAAAAGTTAAAAATTATGCTCTTGTAAAAATTGCATAAAAAGTTATAACGTCAGTGTTAAATTAGTAATGGACAATAGGAAAATCAAATCTTATAGTCTTACGAATTTAGAAGTTACGATTTGAAGTGGATAAATTAATTTCTTACGAAAACACAACTACTTGCATAGATTTTGGTGAGTAGCAACCACTAGTAAGTCTACACATTTACAATTTTAATCCTACATAAGAGCTTACAAAAGCATACATAAAGGTGGGAAATAACCCCTGTGTATTTATTTACATCTTATTCCTATCTGTTATTTATGCAAAGGTTTCTTAAATTATTGTGGGAAGTAAAAGTATTATTTACCTAAGTATTAGCTATTTTCAAGGATTTAATTTTTGGAATATTATCATCCAAAACTTAAAAATTAAAAAACACACTACATAAATATCTAAAAATCATTCTTGCATATTTCAACCCTATCCATAAATTCTAATACAAAATATATAAGAAAATTATCCACGTGGCTTTATATTGTGCAAATGTTGCAATAAGGCATGCAAGTTATGGTTCAATCAAATGTCTGAAAATTAGTTTTTTTTTTTTTTTTTTTTGTAGGCAAAGGTGTTACTCTTTTCTTTCTATTTCTTCAAATCAAAATTGTACATCAGAATTGGTGGAGCCAGCCACACGCCCACTTGGGGAAACCGAGTGGGGCATCCACCTAAAGTTTTTAACCGCCGACCAAAAATAAAAGTACCAAAGTCTGTTTATCCATGCTAAATATACTAAACAATCTTTCCAAGTTCTGATTCTGTTGATATACATATGACTGCTATCTATCACTAAACTTTGAAACTTGTCTACTCTATCTATATTTTACAAATTCATCAAAAAGGAAAACACAACGGAAATTACTCAGCTGCTGCCCCTGGACTCTGAGAAATCTCCTTGTTGCCTTGCTGCTGTCCCTCTTTTAGCATCTGCTGGATCTCATCCAGCTTTTTCTCCTGCATCTCCAAGGTGATCTGAATAATGCGAAGCTCCCTCCTCAAATTTGGGACTCCCTACACCAATTCTGCCATCTCAGTAGCTGTCTGCTCCAAGGCCTTAGCCAATAGCCTTTTCATTACCCAGTAGATATGTAAAGACTGTTTAAATAGGGACATTCTGCCTCTAGTATTGCCAGGATCATGGATCAGAAATTCCCAGTCTTCCATCTCAAAGTCTGACTCGGCTTGGATGGCTTCCTCTTCCATGTTTTGAATAATCCTCCTAATTTTGGGGCAGGTGTTCTGAGAGTAGGCCCTCTCAGCTTGCTGGATTTTCTACTCCATTGTCTGTCTAGCCCTTCTTCCTGGGCCCCTGCTCTGTTCACGTCTTCCTCCCCTGACTCCTCGGGCTCTGTTCGCCCCGCTGGCTCTCCAATTACTAGGTTCCGGCTCGCTATCCGCTTGCCTATTCCTCGGCTGTCGCCCTCTGTGCATTACCCTTCTTCCACGCCGACTCCGCTGATTTACGCCAATAGTATGTTGTTCCCATTCATCTACGGTTCTTCTCTGCATCCTGTCTTCATCCTCCTCAGAGTCATCAAGAATCTCGTAAATCTCTTCCACTTTCTCTTCTTTCATCACCTCTTTACCTTTCCTGTCTTTCTCTCTGCCGCGCTCCGCTTCCACTTCTTCAGCCAGCCTGGCTCTCTTCCTGGTCTCCATAGTATAGCTCGCCGGGGGTCGGTTTCACTTTGCTCTGGAGTTTCTCGACGCTCCTGCGCTTCCTATCGCTCTGTGGGTATCAATAGTTTTCTTCCGATGCCGAGTCCCTTGCATGCAAGATTTTATAGAACTTCCTGTCCCACTCCTCCTACCTATTCGTTTATCCTTACATTGCCATCTGTTATTTCTGCCTTCACATTTCCTATCAGCTGTCTTGTTAGTTTGATTTCCATTTATGGCCGCTGTCATGTCCTTTCTTCCTCTCCGCCGTTTCTTAACTATGATTGGAGTGTTATAAGGTAGATTTTTCCTCACCGTTTTCGCACATTCCAGATTTAATCTCGCATGGTGATCTATGATATCCCCCCCAGGCCATTTCTGACAATTATTAAATGCCTGAGCCAGTTTCTCCATATCCCCAGTCTGTCACACGAAAGTTGCGATTCGCGTGTGTAACCTATTCATGATTTTCCTTCGAGGCCTGGTCATGGTCATTATTGATAATATTGTCTAGCTCCTCCCATTCGCCATTGAGTCGTACCGTCCTCCACTGGCTGTCAACCTTGCCATCTCGTCCTTTGCAAAACCAATTCGCGAGAAAATCCACCGCTTGATTCCCATTCCTTTTCACATGAGTGAAGATCTTGTATTCCACTCCTTTCATCAATTCCGCTATTTCCTAGATGATACTAGCCGTTTGCCAGCTGCTGGTGACCTGATCCCAATTCTTCCCATTATTCAGCTTTTTCAAGATTTCGATTGCCATCTGGGAATCCCCCTCAATCTCCAGATTTTTGTAGCCATTGCGGATCGCAATTTGCAGCCCTTGGTGGACTGCCCATAGCTCAGCCTCGTTATTTGTCATCTCTCCACCCCACTCTGCATAAATCCACCTAGTATTTTCCTGGTTATCACGAAAGATTCCTCCGAATCCAGCATTACCTGGATTCCCTTACGACGCCCCGTCGAAGTTTAATTTTATGAAATTGTCTTTGGGGTAAACGAACTTGTCCTGGCTCTGATACCTTGCATTAATCCTCTCCAGCTGTTTGTTATGGACCATTTCATATTTTAAGTTTAGATTTTTGAGGATTTTCTCCTCACCTTGCTCCGCCTTCCAGTCCTCCATATCCCATCTTTCGACCAATATAGTTTCTCTGGTGAGATTAACAACCCTTTTCCATATTTTTTCCGAATTTTTACCTTTGTTCTAGAAAACTCTTTGGTTTCGTTCTTTCCACACCATCCAGAGAACAAAGCCTGCCATGAGATCCTAGGCTCTTCGAACCACTCTGCATTGGAATTTTTCTTTCTGCCACAAGAAAATTATTTCACTTGTTTCTTTCGGATACTTTCCAGGTTTGCGAAATAGCCTCACTACTTCCCTCCACAGATTCCTGTTATAATCACAATTGATTAATAGGTGTTCCTGTGTTTCTGAATCTCTGTTGCATAAATAACACCTTGAAGGTCCGTTGAAGCCTTTCTTTTGAAGCTTATCCCATGTCAAAATCTTATGCTTGGCAACCAACCATGTAAAAATGGTAACTTTCGACCACCAGTTTTTACCCCAAAAGACTTTCCAATCTTGGTTTCTTTCCGTGGCATCCTGTTGATCTGTCAGATAGTATGCCTCTTTGACTGTGAAGGTTCCTTTTGTTGATTTCCCCCATCTAATGATGTCATTCCCTGTTCTCGCCTTTACTTTCCTAGATTCAACTTCCTTCCTAAAAGCCTCCTGTTGCTCCTGATTTGTCTCAATGCCCCAGTCCTCCAGTGGTGTCCATTTCCGCTAGATCCCATCCAGTGAATTTTCTTTCCAGTAATCTTTGACATACCTATAGTTATCACTGATTTTGTTTTTTATATCCTGTATGCTTTGGATGCTGTTCATTTTCTCCCTTTGATGCCAATTCTCATCCCAAAAATTGGCTTCCGCTCCAGCTCTGATTTCCCAGAAAATATTTTTGTTTACTATGTCTCGATTTTGACTAGCTAAATCCCAGATTTTCGATCCCTTCGGTGTTTCCTGCATGCGGTAAATACCCTCCATCGAATCCGGAATATCGTATTTGTGTTGCCATAACTTCTTCCATAAGTCGTTACCCCCTCTCATCCATCGCCACCAGAGTTTTGCACCAAGAATTTTATTGAGTTTACTCGGGTCCCTTAGGCCTAGACCTCCCTCCTCCTTGTGTTTTATCAGATGCTTCCAGGAAACTAAAGCCCACTTCTTCTGATTAGATGACCCTCCCCAGATGAATTTCCTCATAATTTCTCTGATCTTGGTACAAACCCCTTGAGGTACTGCCATAATCGAAAGAGGATATATAGTGATTTCTTGTAAGACAGATTTAACCAGGACAATCCTTCCTGCAATGTTTAAGGTTCTGAAAGTCCAGTTAGTCACTCTATTTTTTAATTTCTCTAGGATTCCCTGCCAATTCTTCAATCTTTTAGAGCTGTAATCCAGGACATTTCCCAAGTATTTCGTTGGGAGATCCCCTTTCTTGAAACCAAGCAACCTGGTCAGGTGTCTTTTGACTGTCTCCGCCGTATTAAATATAAAGGTACAGGATTTGTCCTTGTTAATTTCCATCCCAGAAGCCTCCGCAAATAAGTCAAGAGCCTTTTTCAGATTTCTCACTTCCCTTACAGTTGGTTCCCCGAACAGCATAATGTCATCAACGAATTGTTGATGGGTTATTGGCAATTTATTACCCCACAATCTGAGCCCTTTGATGTTATCAGCTATTCTTTCTTGCTTAAGATACCTACCCAGGCCTTCAGCAGCAAGAATGAACAAGAAAGGCGATATGGGATCGCCTTGTCTTATTCCTCTAGAGGCCTTAAAGGTTTTCGAGGGGGTTCCATTTACTAATATTGAGAAATTGGGGCTTGATATACAACTGAGAACCCATTTTATCCATCTGTTACTAAACCCAAAGCTTCCCAAAATTTCTTCTAAGTATTGCCAATTAATTCTGTCATAGGCTTTCGACAAATCTAGTTTTATCATCATTCCTTTTTGTTTCTTAGTCTTCATAGAGTGGATAACTTCTTGAGTAACCACTAATCCATCTAGAATTTGGCGGCCTTCCATGAAGCCAGTTTGTTCAGGGGATATCAGCTTCTCTAACAAAGGTTTCAGTCTTTTAGCCATTAGAGAGGAGATTATTTTGTAAATAACATTGCAAAGGGCAATGGGTCTAAAACCCTTGGCATCCTCTGAATTATCATTTTTAGGGATCAAGGTGAAAAAAGTAGAGTTAAGAGAAGTCCATACCTTTTGGTTCATCCGGGATTCCTCTATCAATTCCAGAATTTCCTTGCCCATGAAATGCCACCCCGCTTGATAGAAATCAACCGTAAAGCCATCTGGACCAGGGGCAGTTCCTTTCTTCATGCTCATCACTACTTCCTCCACCTCGTCCAGACTAGCTGCTCTCATTAAGGCCCTGTTCTGGTCCTCAGTTACCATCCTGGGTATGGCCCTACATATTTACCTGATCGCTTCAAATCTATCCAATTGGGATTAAGTTAGAATTCCTTTGTGATAGTCCATCAACACTTTTTCAATCCCTTCCTGTTCAACAATCCTCTTCCCTTTCTCATTTTTTATTGAAAATATTATGTTCCTCTGTCAATGGTGAACCATTGTTTGATGGAAAAATCGGGTGTTCCTCCCCCCTTCCCTGAGCCATTTTATCCTGGACTTCTGTCTCCATAACACTTCTTCCTGCTTTCTCCCTTCTTCCAGTTTCCCCAGTATTATTCCTTCTTTTACACAGCTTTCCTCTGTTCTTCCTTCATTTATTATCCTTTGTTGTATCTCCTCCATCTCTTCTTCCAGTTTTTGTTTCTCCTCCATTATGTTTCCTAATTCCTCCTTATTCCACTTTTTTATCCTCTCTTTTAGCTCTTTTAACTTGAGTTGGAAGGTATGCATTTTACCTCTCCCTTGAGCTGTGCTTTGCTGCCACCACTCCTCCATCTTACCTACAAAGTCCGGGTGTCTAAGCCAAAAAGCTTCAAATCTGAAAGGCTTTTTGCCAAGATTTGCCTTAATATCCACTTCCAGTCTAATCGGCCAGTGGTCAGAACCAAGAGATGGCATGATCTTTGCTTCTATGAATACATCTCTATTCATTATTGTTTTAGATGCTGAAAAACGATCCAATCTAGAAGCTATCTGGTTCTTACGCCCTCTCCTGTTGTTCCATGTGTAAATCCCATTGATGGTTGGTGTATCAACCAGTCTCAAGCCTTCTATCATATCATTAAACAATTCCATACTTTGGTCTGTTTTCCTTATGCCTCCCATTTTTTCTTTTAGGGATAGGATTACATTAAAATCACCTCCTACTATCCAGGTTGTGTCCGGATAAAGTTTTCGAGTTGTTTGCAGATTCTTAAGAAAAATTTCTCTATCTCCCAGAGTATGTGGTCCATACACTCCTGAAATTATTACCTTCTCTTTTGTACCTTCTATTCTTCCTAGACCCGTTAGGATTCTAGACATGCTGGTCCAATTCTCAAAAATTATTTCATTTGGGTTCCATAGTATTGCAATGCCTCCAGCTGAGCCAATTGCATCCTGACCCATGACTTCGTATTGGAGCTTGCTATTTTGAATAATACCTTCCATCTGTTGCATGGTAATTTTTATTTCTTGTAGAATCATAGTACTTGGTTTTTCTATTTTTAGTTTCTCCTTCATATATCTCTGTTTACCCTTGTTGTTCAACCCTCTAATGTTCCAGCTAATAATAATCATTTATAACTTTTTGGAAGGAAAGGAAAATACCTCAGATAGAGGTATCGCTTTTCCTGAGTTTATCAAAATTTCCCCAACTGTTTGGATTGTTTCATTCATTGTTTTTCTTCCTCTTTTTCTACTGCTTTTGCCAGACCCGCCTATTCCCGACTGTTCTTTCCCCTATTCTCCTGCTGTATCATCCTGATTCTCCATATTCCCCTTATTTCTTTCTTTATACTTTTGAAAAACTTCCTTATATATTTGTTTTTGTCGGTCTGAGATGAATCTTTCATCCAAGTTCTTCCATTCTTGGATTAATTGCTTCATAATTTTTTCTTCCTCTGCCTCGTTTTCCTGTTGATTTTCCGTCTCCGTTTGGTTCTGGTTATTTTGTATTTCTATCCCTTCAGCTAGTTCTTCTTTTCTCATTTCTCCTTGTTCTGCCGTCTTTTCTCCTGTTTCCTGAAAAATATCCATAGGCTCATTTTCTAGGTCTTCACCCTCGGCCATATTGTCTTCTTCCTCTTCATTATTATTCTGTAGAATTTTAAACTTGTTCTGACTTTCAATGCTTGGTGATTTCGTTTGTATTTGCGTTCTTGTTCCTTCTCTGTTTGGTTCCTTTTTTCTGTTAACCTGTTGAAAACCTTTCTCTGTCTCCTCCGTTCTCTCTGCTGCCTTATGATGTTCCTCTGATTTTTTTATGTAATCTTCTTCCTTATTTAGAGGGCATTCCCTGACTAAGTGGCCGTATTCGTGGCAGCGTCTGCCCCTAAAAGGAATATGCTCATAGTCTAGTGGCTGTTGCCAGACCGAATCATGGTATTCCAACTCTATATGTTCCAGAAGGGGTTCAGCTATATTCATGTAAACACAAATCCTTGCGTAAGAAGTGAACTTACCTCTCCTTGTTGTGTCTGCTACCTTGACAAATGCCCCAATAGTGTTGCCGATCCCTTCCAAAATTTCAGGGTTCCAAAATTCTACGGGAAGTCCAAACAATCTGACCCAGATCGGGGCTTCCAGCATCTTTTCATTGTTAGGATTGTACCTTTCCTCCCAGAATTTCATGAACATGCCTGCATTATTCATGAAATATGGCCCTTCCTCAAAAACCCTCTCTTTATCCTCCATATTTGCAAATATAGCCGTGAAAAATCCCTTTGCTCCCAGTTTCAGTTCTATGTGGCCCTTTGGTTTCCATCTTTGATAGATCCACCTGTATAGCTCTCTTTCATTTGGCCAATACCCTACAAACTTACAAATCAGGGCATGGTCTTTCATATAGCTGGTGTATTCCTCCAGCATATTGTTGGGTATTACATATATGAGCTTCTTGTTTTCCCTCGGTAAGCATTTCCCTCCTGTCTTCATTTGCCACAGTTTTCCCATCACCGGTGCTTCCTTGTTATTCGCCCTAGTCTCATTCTGGATGCCAGAACCGCTTGCCTCTCCTGCAACTATATTTTTAAAGGAGGGGATCTCTCCCCTCCCCTGCTGATTCTCCATTCTGCCCTCAGCACTCTCAGATTCAAGGTTCTACCGCGACGGCGAGAGGGATAGGATCCTTCTCCGTTTTGCTTCGATTCCCCTGCACTGCCCCTTGACCCCGATTTGCTCAGCCTGCCCTGCAACTCTGCTTGTCAGGTTTGCAAACCCTAGCCTGTTACGCTCCGCGATCTCCGCTCCGACATCGTTCCCGCAACCCTCGTCTGAAAATTAGTTTTTTAATAATAATGAAAAATAAATATTTTTTTTTCAATGTTAATGTAATGATTCATATTTCATAACATGCTTATATCACACCAAAAAGATAATTTAAAGGAATTATAAAACATCTAATTATATGTATCATTAAAGTTTTAATAAAATAAAAAATAAAAATCTATCTATATATAGAAATGTGAAATTTATATAAAAATAAATAATATTATTAAGAACTAAAATGGATGAAATTTGTCAAATACAAACTTTGAGTTTTTCATTCCCATATTTAGTAATTTCATATTAAAATAAATCTATATTTCAATAACAAAAATGTAAAATTAGACTAAATAATTATTAAATTTCATTTTCAATGCAAAATAATAAAAATTACACCTTCACAAATTCAATTCTTTTAAATACTTAGCATATCTAAAACTAAAATAAATCTGTACAGATTAAATAACAATTTTATACATATAAATTTTATACCAATACCAACTTCCATAGAAAAAGCTAAAGGAAGTAAATAAGTTATATAAGATAAGGATTCGATAGATCTATATTTTTATTGACCTCTAAATAAAGTTGATGGCAATAGCGTAAAGGCCACCGTGTTATAACTTATATATATATATATATATATAGTCAAGGTCTCTTTTAATCACTCGGGTCATTTTGCCGAGTAACACTGTATTTCGCTCTTGGTATTCTGTTGTCGGCCATTAATTTTTTCAAGAAATTTTTAAGAACTTTATGTCATAGATTAAGGTGCCTCAACTAATAGTTACACGGATTCCCGCATGGTTTACGGTTTAAAGTTGTTGACTTTTGTGCTGGAATAGCTTTTGCATTTACCCACGAGGATCCTTCGACCATTGTTGGTGCTACATCAAAAAGGCACAAATGAGATTACTAAAATGGAACAGCTACATCCAAACAGAGGGATATGTACATGCAGGACGTGACCTGTGGGAGAAAAATCTCGCAGGTATGACACTAAGAAGGCTCAGTAGCCATTGTATCTGAATTTGAACCAGTCAGTACTGTGAGCAGATTGTTTAAAAGGCACCTGATTAGCCGTATTATTCTCACGTACCTGAGGTTCCGAGGAGAAGAAAAGATTATTGATGGAAATGGCGTTGGTTTTCAAAAGATGGTTTTGTGATTAGTATCTTTGGAATAAAGTTTGATGATGATAGGGCTCTGACTGAAAGTAATTAGTGGAAATTTTTTGCTCAAGTTCTATAGTGACATGTCATCGGACTAAGAATCCAAAAACTTTATATCTAAATAATATATATCGAAAAGAAACCGACCAATTACAGGACGTAATGACTTTAAATCTGATTATAGTTGTCCAAAAGTGGGTCTTGAGGTTCTACTCGGAGGAAAACGATGGCTAGTCCGTCCCACTGCAAACCAGTGATGAGGGCACCAGCGGAAAAGCACGAAATCCCCACAGGAAATCGGTAGTTGGGTCAGCAGAATCTGACACTCTGTCAAGAATTTGGCTTCGTATCGAAACATACAGTAGTGTGAAGGATTTGGCTTCGTATCGAACCACACAGTAAATCCCCTGCGGTAGATCGATCCCCACTCATGTCACCAGAATGCTCTCCCTACCTGATTCAAGGGGATTTTCATTGCTTGACGCATGGATCCATTGCATCCGGATATGGTATCGAAGTTTCACCTAGCATCTACCAGATCAGCTAGGGAACACCGATTTCTACCTTGGTTTCTATAGTTCCACCCAGGTTAAATGTTGAAATATTATTTTCAACTGCAGGGGTTGTACTTTGCCATACCCCTGTACTGTTGAATCAACTGCCATACGTCTGCATTGATGATTTTGCCAGTAAATAGCCGCAGCTCCGGTTGAATCAAATGCCATAACTGTGCATTGATAATTTTGCCAGTAAACAGCCGCAGCTCCAGTTCTTTTCTGAATCAGCGATTACACAACAATTTATTACGCCATGGCGGACTCCCATGAAATGATAGTAATTAATTGCTGTGTAGGTAGGATTTTAATTTTATTTTTTTTAATTCACGTATGCAGTCTTGTTCTTACGGCACATAAAATATGTTAAGTTCTGTTTTCTGTTTTCAGTTAAAAATTTGTAATGTAAAAACACAGCAGTGTGCGTAAGTTTTTTTTTTCAACAGAGATAGAGTTCTCTCTGTAATGCACAGCAGTGCAGAAGTTTGTTTTATGTACGCAGCAGCGTGAGTATATGAATGAAATTTACACACAAGTGTGAAAAATGTTTGAAGGAAGAAACAAAGTGTTTACAACAGCGTTTTGAACAAAAACAGAGTGTTTACAGCAAGAGTTCTGAACAGAAACAGAGTGTTTTGTAACCGCACAGCAGTGCTTAAACACCTGCAATTTTCTGAGATAAAGGAAGTTGTTTGGTTTTCTCAGTGGTTTTATTATATCACTTGTTTTACTGAATATAAGTTAAAGTTTCAGTTACTGTTTCACCAGTTTCTGTGTTGCTGAGTATTACTCTGTTTTTCAGTTTTTATTTTAAATATCAGAAATTTCTTGTTGCTGCAACACCACGATCAGTGTTGCTGCAACACCAAATCCTATTGCTGCAACACCATTTCGAGAAAACGAAATTTTCAGTTTTCTTGCAAAGACAGAGTAAAAACATAGCATTTTTTTTTGTGTTGCCAGTTTGTTAAGGAATTTAGCAGAAAATTCCAACATGGTATCAGAGCCAGTCTAGGCTCTTTGAAGTGTCAAAGAAGCTAAAGAAAGGGTTTATTGTGGTAGCAGTCTCGCCAGCAGAGTGGAGACTCAGCCAAGAAAGAATCCAAGTCAAGTATTGAAAGAATGGCCAGCACCAGCATGGGTATGTTTAATACCCAGCTCCCACAGTTCAACGGGAAAAACTATGACTATTGGGCCATAACCATGAAGACTGTATTTGCCTCACAAGATTTATGGGAATTTGTTGAATATGGATTTGAAGAGCCAGCAAATGAAGAAGAGTTTAATGGATTAACTCAGGCAGAAAAAGAGTTGTTGAAGAGCAATAAGAAGAAGGATTCAAAAGCCTTTGTATTCTTATATCAAGCAGTGCATGAGAGTGTGTTTCCAAGGATAACAACAGCCAAGACATCCAAAGAAGCATGGCAAACTCTTAAGACAACCTATCAAGGCATGGAGAGAGTGAAGATAGCGAAACTACAGTTGCTGAGGAAAAATTTTGAGAACCTGCGCATGAAGGAGTCAGACAACATTGACTCATTTTTCACACAAGCAATTGGTTTGGTCACACAGATAAGGTCTCATGGAGAAAATCTTGAAGAAAGGAGGATTGTGGAGAAACTATTGAGGGTCCTACCCTCAAAGTTTGATGTGATTGTCACCACCATAGAAGAGACAAAGGATCTCTCAAACTTTTCAGTTGATGAACTCCATGCATCACTAATAACACATGAGCAGAGGTTGAGTAGAAATGAAAACTCATCTCTAGAGCAAGCCTTCAAGACCTAGATGTCCTTTGGAAGAGGAAGAGGTCAAGGCAAAGGAAACAAGAGAAGAAGAGGCAGAAGCCAAAACAGAGGTGGAAGGAACAGCCCAGCAAAGGCTCAAGGAAGAGGCAGCAATCCAAATCAGAACCAAGGCCAAGGCAGCAGCCAACAAAGTGGACAACATCATGCTCAAGGACAAAGGTATGAAAAATCTAATGTCCAATGTTATTATTGTAAAAAATATGGGCATTATGCCAATGAATGTAGGAAGAAGCAACATGATATGACTAATAGATCAAGTGCAAATATCACTAGAGAAAATATCAGCCAAAATAATGTGCTTTTAGCTTGTAATATGGCTGAAACAAACAGTGATGATATATGGTTTCTAGACTTCGGTTGTAGCAACCATATGACAGAAAACATAGACTTGTTTTCTAAATTAGATCAAAATGTGAAATCACAAGTCACACTTGGGACTGATAGTAAAATTTCTGTTATGGGAAAAGGAGAAGTTAAAATATTTACAAAGAAAGGTGAAAAGAAAATCATAGCAGATGTCTATTATGTTCCTGGAAAGAAATGTAATCTCTTGAGTATTGGTCAGCGTGTTCAAAAGGGTTACAATGTTTTCTTTGTGAATGATGTATGCACCATCATGGATAGAGCACCCAACAAACGATGTATTGTTGAAGTGAAGATGACGAGGAACAGGATGTTCCCTCTCAGAATAAAGGCAGATTTGAAAAAAAAAGAAGTAATTGCAATAGTTACCCAAGAGGCTTTCCAAAGCATACCAAAGGATGAAAATTGGTTGTGGCACTTGAGATTTGGACATCTCAACTTTGGAGATCTTAACTTGTTGAGTAGAAAAGGAATGGTAAGAGGATTACCATTAATAGAGAAACCAGACAACCTTTGTGAAGGTTGTATCTTGGGAAAACAACACAGAGAAAGTTTTCCATCAGGGAAAAGCATAAGGGCAAAAGCACCCTTAGAGATCGTTCACTCAGATGTATGTGGACCGATGCAAACTCCATCACTAGTAGGCAGCGAATATTTTCTAACATTCAATGATGATTTTACCAGAAAGAATTGGGTTTATTTCCTGAAGAACAAAGGTGAAGTGTTTGAAAAATTTCGAAATTTCAAAGCACTTGTAGAAAATCAAAGCGGACTGCATATCAAAGTTCTAAGAACTGACAGAGGAGGTGAGTATATCTCCAAAGAATTCCTATGGTTTTGTAGAGAAAATGAGATTCATAAGCAATTTACAGCTAGGTACAGCCCGCAACAAAATGGAGTTGCTGAAAGGAAGAACAGGACAATCATGGATATGGCGAGGAGCATGTTGAAGGCAAAGCATTTTCCAAATGATTATTGGGCTGAAGTTGTACATTGTGCAGCATACATTTTGAATAGGTGCCCTACAAAAGCAGTGATGAACAGAGTGCCGGAAGAAGCATGGAGTGGGAGAAAGCAAGGAGTCACCCACATGAAAGTTTTTGGATGTGTGGCTTATGCACACAATCCAGATCAACTAAGGAGGAAGTTGGACAACAAAGTGGAGAAATGTATTTTCATTGGATACAGTGAGGAATCCAAAGCTTACAGGTTGTATATCCCATCTACCAAGAAGTTTTTTGTGAGCAGATATGTTCAGTTCATTGAGGAGGAAGCTTGGGATGGAAGCATAGAGAAAACAGTGAATGTTAAAAACTGTTTGTCTCATGATGAAAATGATGAAGAGATGGCTGAAATACATCCCCAAACAGCAGTGCCAACACAAGGACAGCAAGAGACACCCTTTGAGAAGAAATGAAAGTGCTTCTCCAAGAAACACCACAAGGAGGAAATTCAAGTGCTTCTTCAAGCACTTGTACACCAAATGAAAGAGGTAAGAAGTTCAGAAATTTAAGTGATATTTATGAGCAAGAGGCAGAAAATGAAGGTATGAATTCTTTGTTTGCATTATATTGTCATGTTGATGACCCTATTCATTTCGAAGAAGCAATTAAGGATAGGAAATGGATAGAAGTTATGGATGAGGAGATCACTCCTTAGGACAAGGGCTACTTTGTGTTAAACGATGTTTTCAGGTACTTGGACAAGCCTCCATAACCAGAGACAGCTAACATATTTATTAATGGCATCCCGAAACAGACTTCCAAGGTTCCTACGCCTGAGCCAGCTGTAGAGCCAACACCTTCACCAAAACATGTAGTTGATCAATCAGTTGCTGAATTGGATGAAGAACCCCACGTTGAAGAAGTATATGTGCAGTCAGACCATCGAGAAGGACCAATGGCATTAGAGGAAACTCCAAATGAGCAGGTTGCAGACATTCTGACCAAGCCATTGGACCAGAAAAGTGTTGAGTTTTGAGAAAATGTCTGGGTATGACTGATAACCCAACAGTTGAAATTAAAGGGGAGTGTTGAAATGTAATTTCCAACTGCCGCATTTAATTCATGAAAAAAACCTATTTCCATCAAACCGCTTTTGCTGAGGTAGTGGTTTTCTTCCGAGGGGCTCTGCTACTGTACACCTTTCGACGCGTGTCCACAGTACTTTTTGCAGTTCGTGTCCACAGTACTTTTTGCAAAACAGCGTTTCATCGGAACGTAACATTTGTTTGGTTTGGGCAAGCAATATTCGTCCGATTGCAAGGATGGATGATGTCCGTTGATTAAACCAAAGTTAATGTACATGCCTGCAGCAAATGTATATTGAGTGAAGTGAAAGTTTTTGACCGCCGTTTACTGCAGTGAAGAAATTAATGATATTTACTTCTGTTCGTAGATTGTAGGTAAATGTTTTTAATTTTATTATTTGTGTAAGTCATAGAAGTATGGGCATAGCTAATTTTTTTAATTATAATGTTTTTAATTATTCACGGAGCAACATAGGTAAAAAAAACATGTAATGTTTGTTTTATTATGCATCGTATATGCATTGTAATGTAAGGGAAGCAGAGGGCATAGAAAAATATACACACAGCAGTGTTGTTCGTTGGAAAAACGAAGGGAAATATGCAATACTCAGGAGCGTAAATATATCAGGTCTTCTTTTTGGTTGAAAATGAAATGTAATGCGCTCCAGTATATGTAGGAATTTTTTTTATTTACAGCAGTAAATGTAAATGAAGAATTTACACATAGCAGTGTAAATCTTTTCAAAAGGAGAGAGACTAATTTCTTTTTAAGTTCTTAGTGAATCCCTTTGTTAATAGGATGAAGTTTGTATCAGGCAATTTATTAATGAATATAAAGTTTTATGTGTGTGAAAAACTCTGAGCTTCTCCAACAATCTATTTTAAGCTTCCCGGTGTTAAAGATCATGTGGCAAAAATAGAGCATTGTTCTCTGTTCAGTGATTTTGTTTTGGAATTTATTAGAAAATTCCCAAACAGAAAGAAATTATGATCTTGACCTAATCCAGGGTAGGAACGAGACCAAAATAACCAAATTCTTATGAAGATGTTATTGCAAATCCCTGTATTATTATCTGCAAAGCCTCTTTCACCGACATAACCTTCAGGATCTACTTCGTTCCCAAATTCCATTTCATTTCCTGCATATCTGTGTCTTCATCACAACCAAAAATATGTGTACCTAACCCAATATCATCATCTAAAATCCTTGAGTAATAGCCCTAAAATCCCATGGCTTTATCCTTCGTCTTCCTCACACAACGTACATACATATATATACACATATATATGCCTCCAGGTATACATACAGGTGAAACGAATAACAGTATAATGCATACAGCCTGTAAGATGAAGAGATCTTGAACTTTAGAAACTCATTGACCAAGAGATAAACATCAAAACCAACTGCAACAATATTCAAGATGATGAGTGTAAAATGGAGGAGGCTATTTCGATGGTTCCCATACCGAGGGTTCTTCTCCCCAGAGATACTTACGCAGCGACAAGTCAAATCTTTCCTGCACGTCGCAACTTAAAATCTCATCCATTACCTCGATTATCATTGGGTATGCCCATTCACCGCCCGCACTCTCTCCACCATTGTCATCCTCTAGTTCAGCGCATGAATCCTCCCCAAACTAGACTTATGGGGCTTTGAAATGGTCACCTGTTTCTACTCATGACAAACCCTTGCATCACAAATCTTTCAAATGTTGTTTGCATGAATGTACTCGACATCGAATGCACAATTTTATTTTTCTTGGTTGTAGGTGGTTTGAGTTTGAAGCAGTTGACAACCATGCATGAAACAAATAGACGTCGATGGAGCTCTCTAAAAGAGAAGCTGAGGTTGCAAAACCATGTTATGCCCAAGGCTCGAACGAGTATGGATGGTGGTTGAGGTGGCATAACTGGTATCACCGTTGGTGAACGCCTTGCACTCATGCGGGCCGATTAGGGAACAAAAACCAGGTGCCAACTTTCTATTCGAATGAGGAGGACAACAATACACCTTTGTGATTGGTTGAATCTGCCTAACCAAACACTGGTTGAATCTGCCTAACCAAACACAATAGAGGAATGCTATCGACATAAAAATCATATTTAATTTTGAACAAAATAGAGAAATGCCTATCGACATAAAAATCATATTTAATTTTGAACAAAATTAATTAATTTTTTGGATAACATTTTATTTTATTTTATTTATATTTTTTTCTAATATTAGTTTTATTTATAGAAAATTTAAAATTTGCGGTTTACACAATACTTTATAACACAAAGATACCAATTGAATTGTCCCCTATGAACATGTAGACATGTTTTGGATATCATATTTTATAACTAATGTAATTTTAAAAATGATTCTCGTTTAAACTTTGTTAAATATTATTTTAATAATAAATGTATAAAAGCATTAATTAATAAAAAACATTTTTAAAATAATTTTAATTTAAAATTCGTTAAATATATTTTAATAATTAATATATAAAAATATTAATTTATTAAAATTATGAATGGATGATAATTGGTATATAAAAATATTGTCATATAATTTTTAATATCAATTAGAATATACCAATGTAATTTATTATAATATTAATTGATATATAATATATGAATATATACCAATATAAATTGGTAATGAGATTTTGGTGCAATTGATGATGCATAAACATAGATACATTAATATATAAAAACATAAATTGGAAATTGGAAATTTAGTAGATTGATATTATAAAAAGTACGAAATTTTTGATAAACTGTGATATATTATTTAGTTGGGTAGATTAATATATAAAATTAAAAGCAATTGAAATGTAGTATAATGATATGTATAAAAATACAGATTGGTTTTGGGAAATTTTGTATTGCTATATTATAAAATTTTGTGTTGATTTTTTTTTTTTAAATTTTTAATTAAAATTTGTATACATCACACTTGTAAAATCACGCTCAATTTATATAGATTTATAATTCAAAACTTAAAATCATACTTAACTTATAAAACCTTGATCCCCAATATAATCCCAATTCGCATAGCACTTATAAATGATAATCTCTATAGAACTCTATACCCCCACATCACATTCATCCATGATTATCCATAATATGTTTTCAAAAGAGGATAGTTAATTGTCGAGGAAGCTAGTCACGAAGAAGGAGCTCCATGGGGTGTTGCGTTATAGTGCCAAGGACAAAAACCCCAATCCTGATGAATGGGGCGTAGAACAATTTATTTATTTTATGGATTTGGGGCCCGACCTTCTAGCAAAACTAGAGGAATCAAGAATTAAGGGCTTCATTTCGGGAGCAGTCAATGCCACATTTATCACATTGATTCCTAAAAAGGATTATCCTACAACTTTTTTAGATTACATGCCAATATCTCTCTGTAATTTGATATATAAAATGATTTCTAAAATCATCGCAAATAAAATGAAATTTACATTAGCTAAGGACATCTCTATGGAGCAGTTTGGATTTATTCACCGCAGGCTGATTCAGGAGGCAATAATTATCACACAGGAATGCTTACACTCCATTGAGACCCAAAACAAAAAAGCAATCTTCATGAAGATTGATCTAATAAAGGATTATGACTACATATACTGGGAGTACTTAAGTTTGTCTCTCTTCAAGTTTGGGGTAAGCACACAAAATGTTCTTTGGACAATGGCATGTGTTAAGTCTACAATATTTGATATTATCATTAATGGGATCCCTACCTCTTTCTTCAAATATTCAAGGGGGATTCATTAGGGACGTGATTTATCCCCATTACTGTTTATATTAGTTATGGATGGATTAAGTTGAAAAATAAAGGAATCAAGAAACAAGTGTTTCATTAAAGGAATTAATGTTTTGGGGGACATTTACATCTCTCTCTTGATGTTTGTGAATGACCTTCTACTGGGAGGTGAGAATAAAACTAAGGAATGGAGACAATTACACATGATCCTTTCTAAATTTGGTGAGGCCATAGGCCTATTCATGAACAAAGGAAAAGCAACTCTTATTACATATTTCGAGGATGCAACATTATGTATGGAGATTTTCCACATGTTTGAGATTTCAATGATTCAGATAGATAATGGTTTTAGTTACCTTGGATACACATTGAGACCAAACAGATGTGGGAATCAAGACTGGGAGTCGCTACTACAAAAATTTGAGAATAAATTGGGAGTTTGGCAGTTCAAGTGGCTATCCCTTGGTGGCCGACTAACACTTATCAAAACTATTATGCAGAATATGTCTATCTATTGGATGCATTTATACATGCTCCCCAAGGAAAACATACATAAAATTGATAATATTATGGCTCGATTTCTCTGATATGGTAACAATATAGAGAGGAAATTTCATTGGTTTTGGTTATTGACTATAACATGCCTGATTGAGAATGGAGGATGGGGTATTTTAGACACAGAATGTTTCAACCATTCATTGCTCATCAAATCTTTATGGAGGGCACTAGATGGGATTGGTATTTGGAAACAAATTATTATGGGGAAGTATCTTCGACATATTAATGCCATTCAATGGATCAGAGAAGGGGCACAAGAGAAAAAGGGTGCATCATACATTTGGCGCAGTATGATGAAAAATAAACAATGGATCTTTGTTGGAATGAGATGGGGGATTGGCGATGGGAAATAGATTAAGGTGGGCCTGGATTCCATTAAGGGTATGGATGATTATTATTCTCTCACTACCCCATTGTTGTTTCACTTATTTCAGATAGGTATATTTCATATTTGGCAGGTTTTTTCCAACCTAAATAACAATATTGGTACTCGATCATGGCTGACAATGAAGGCTTTGGGGTTGTTAGGTAGCTATGATAAATAAAGGAAGAAATACACCTATCATTCGAATTAGTTTGGTTCTTTTATTACCGATATAGAGGATAAAATGTGTTGGGTGGGCGTATATAAAAGGGATAGATTGCAGTAAAAGAAATATATTCCAAATTCCCTTTAGATATATCTAATGACAAGTTCTAGTGGTATTAAAAGACTTGGTATTGGGATATTCCAATGAATTTGAAATGTTTTAATTGGTTGTTTCTTCACAACACAATGCTTACTTGGGATATATTAATCCACAGGGATTTTTATGGCCCAAGCGTCTACACTTTGTGTATGAAATCCATGAAGGACGCACATCATCTATTTCTGTTGTGTCCTTTTGAAAACTTGTGGTAAGGGGTATTGAATCTGTTCAACATCAAAGGAAAATACACAACCTTACCCTTTTATATACTTTGGGGAATCTGGAGGTGCAAGAATAGAAATATGTTTGAACAGAGAGATCTAGATATCGGAGAAATGGGCATATAGATTGTTTCTTATTATGGGGAGATTCGGCCATTATGAGTGAAATATCGTATAAGAAACATTAAGCGAATAAACATTTGGAAGGAATTCCTAGTTGGGTTCTTTGATGGGGCATGTGATCAAAGAAGTTGTGGATATGGGGCATATATTCTAATATAGCTAGACTCATTTTATCATTTCTAGTGGGAAGGATGGAGGGGCACTAATAGCTGGGTTGAACTTATTGCTCTGTGTGGGACTTTACTATGTGCTAAATCGCTGGGCATCAAGACTTTAAAAATTTGTAGGGACTCAAAAGGTATCATATAATCGGTACAAGAGTCAACACGCTTCAATCCTTTAATTCTAGAAACATGGATGAGTCACATACAAACACTAGAGCAGATATTTCATCGTATCACCTACAAGCATTTGTATCGAGAATAGAATTGGGTTGCAGACTCTGTAAAAAAGAGGAGTATTGGTAGAGGTAAGTGAGATTCACTTCATTGCATTTGAACATGGTACATTAATCAACAAAGGACATATAGATATCCTGTAGCCGAGAACAATTCTTTTTATTTAATAATGGGTCACAATTTTGTGATATTATGATGACTGGTACTCAAATGATGGCATAAACACATTTTTAACAATCAATTGGGTTGTACTAATTGATATACATGCGGACTCATGGGTAGAATTAGGGGATATGAGATATAATATCTGTAAAAGGGTTTTTTTTTGTGTAGGACCAATGCTTAAAGATGCTTGCCACAAGTTTTTGAGGTGTAAACATAAATAAAACAAGTAATCACTTTTATTAATAAAAAGATGATGTTTTTTTTGACTTCCAAAAAAAGAAAAAAGAGAAAAACATAGGCATACCATAGTTAAACATAGTCAACCATTTTTAACCATGGTCAATCATGGTTAACTATGGTAAATAATAGTTAACCATGGCCAAACATATTTTACCATAGTTAATCATGGTCAACCATGTGAAACATTGTTAACCATAGTAAAACATTTTCAACTATGGTCAACCATATGTAACTATAGCCTTTAATGGGTAGCCTTGAATAGGAAGTCATAGGTAATCATGGTCAAACATTATTAAACATGGTCATACAAAAGTTACATGGCCAATTGTCGTCTACAAAAGATAACTTGGTTAAGCATGGTCAACTATAGTCAAACATAATGAACATGGTTGAACATGGTCAACCATGGCTAAGTATGGCTAAACAATGAAATCATGGACAAACATGGTCATCCACGGTCAACCATAATTTATGACAAATAACATGGTCAACCTTTGGAAATATGGCAAATCATAGTTAATCACAATCAATTGTGTAACGAGGCCAAACCAAGGTCAACATGGTCAACATGGTTGGTCAACCACATTCAACATAGTCAGTCATGGTTGGCCATGGTCAACCATGAGTATCGTGGTTAAAAATATATTAGCCATGCTTAGAAAATATTAGCCATAGTCAACCTTTTTTAACCATGATACCCATGGATAACCATGTTGACTATGGCTGACCATGTTTGACAATATTAGCCATGTTGACCATGGTTTGACCTAGTTGAACATGGTTGAACATGTTGACTATGGTCAATTAAGTATGATTTACCATATTACCAATGGTTGACCATTTTGTCCATGTTTTACCATGGTGGATCATTATATTTATGGTTGACCATGGCTAAACTTTTTTAACCATGATACCCATGGTTAACCATGACTAATCATGATCAATCATGGTTATCATGGTAAAGATTGATCAACCATAGACATCATGGTCCACATGGTCAAACCATAGACAACCATGGAAAACCATGGCCAACCATGGTCACCCATAATATTTCATCATCGACAATGATCCATATTTTCACTAAAATAAAACATTTTCAACCACAAGTAGACCATATGCAATCATATTAAACCATAGTTGACCATATTCAACCATGGTCAACAATGTTTTTCTAATATTGCTTGCACACATTGACGGTTGATTATCTTAACAACCTTAAAAGTGGTTGATATACATTGATCAATCCCATTACTTTTTTGAAGGTGCAAAATGGCGCCAGTTGGCGTATATCAACCACTTTTAATGTGGTTGTGAGAGTTATAGTAGTTTATGTGAGAATTAACAAAATTCACTTAAATAGTTCTTTCAATTTTCACTGACAAGGATGGGCGTTGTGCAAGATTTTGAATTTATTTTATCTTAAGATTTATTTTTTTTAGATTATTTATAATCTACAATAATAAACCCTGATTTACAATTTATAATAAAAAAACTTATAGGTATTTGATATATTTATATATTTTAAAATTTTGGAAAGACATATTTAAAAATTAAATTATGTGTATCACAATTTTAACTCTTAACACCTATTACAACTAAACAAGAGTGCTTATTAATTTTTGCTAACAAAGATGGTGTTGTACATGACTTTGGCTTTCCTTTCCTTAAATTTAATTTATAGTTTACAATAATAAAATATAATTACAATGAAAAAATCTACAACTAATGATGATATTTTTATTAATAATTAGAAATAATTATATATTTTAAAATACTCAAAAGATACCTCTCAAAATTAAATGTTGTGTATCACACTTTTTAACCCTTAACACCTATTACCACTAACCCCTTTATGAAAATGGTTAGCTCTCTAATCCCTAATGCTTTTAGCTCTTAATCTATACAATCCATAACTCATAATACTTATAAGCCTCAACGTTAACCTCCTAATCATAAATAAAATTTAATGTCTATAAATAGCAATCCCTATAATGGATATACACTTTATTTGCTAACCCATAAATCTTGTGCTATTAACTCCCATCACTTGTAAGTATTATTATTCTTAATCTGTTTCATCTCTATCCCAGCACTTTTATGACCCATACAATGCTTAACATATATAATCCTATACCTATAATCCTTAACACATGTATCTTATTAAACCCTTATAAACTCCAACCTCTATAATGTGTAACCATATAACCTACAACCTAAATCATACTAAACTCATATAACCTCTAAAACATATAACAACATAATCCCAATACATAGAACACTTTTTCCCCCAAGGAAAAATCATAATTTTCATTAACGAGTTGAAAATTACATGTTGTAGATGCTTGAAGCATATGTTGTAAGTGTGGTCATGCCACTATCTGTGTTGTGCTATAAAAAATATTACTATCCCAAGTTGGGAGACTATTAATATATTCATATGATATGTCTCTCAAATAAATATGAACATAAATATATAATGCAAAATTATAAAATACAATCATAAGTCACGATAAATCAAAAAATCAGGGTCTGTCAGCCCCATTTTGCTACTAGTCTTCATATGGTCAATGATAATATCTGTAGAAGTCCTATTCTGTCTACTCCTATATCATCTAAAGCCCCCGTGGCTGGTGCGTGGCTTTCTTAGATAGTCCATCAGATACTTGATTGCATTCCCTATATATATGATGACAAGAGATATAATCAAATTGGGTTTTCAACAATATAGTCTCATCTAAAATATTTCAGAGTGTGTGCACATGACATGCATATTGTTGTTTAAACCAATTTATGATAAGTTTGGAGTCACCAAAAATCTGAATGTGACAACATCCCTTCTCAAGTGCAAGATATAATAAATGACAGAGTGTAATGAGTTCAACAAAATTATTAGTCCCATCTATATCTTATAGAAATGATTATCAGTGACGTGTAATAAGGTACCCCCACCACAACCATGTAGTTGTGCAAAACCATCAAAATATGCCCATGGATAGGTTTTGTCAATAATCTCAGCAGTTATATGATGGAATGGTGCGGGCGGTCTTCCTTCGAGATACTGTGATAAATATAGATGAGATGTGCTATGGAATGAGGCCAACGAGGTAAGATATCAGTGAAAATACGTTTGTTTATTTGTAGCCAAATACTTCAGCAAATCAAAATGGGGAGGTTTCGAATCCTAGGAGTGAGTGTTTCCAACCACCACAATTTCCATGCTTCAAAAATATTTTCACCTTTCCATCCATATTGAAGTTGTAGATTTGTGAGTACATTGTGCGAAAATGTGATAGTAATAGGACATGTGAGAAATAGATGATCAATACATTCGCATGCCTGTTTGTAGAGTATACACCAAGTTAGTCCATGATAAGTTCGCTTTTAGAGATTATCCCTTGTGGGTTCTTTGTTGCGAAGAATGCACCACATAAATAACTTATCTTTGAGTGGCACCTTTAATTTCCAAAGTACACTCCACCACCAATTAGATAGAGGGGGTTTATGAATAGAGTAGATAATTAGATAACCATGCTTATGGGAGTATTTACCATTTTGTGAGTGTGCCCAATTTAGCTCATCCTCATCTTAGTGATCTAGACATGAGATTTAGTAAGATAATTAATATAAGATTGCCAATTATTTTTCTAGATGGGAGGTGTTGTACCTTAAGAAACCAATTTCCTGGCTGTGTAAAAATTATTGTTAATACATTAATGTTTATAATTATTATCACTTAATTGTATGTTATATTCTCAAATGAAGGACCCAAAAGATTTGGTTTTAAACCCTCAATACTTAGTTGACATGAAAATCTCAGAATTCCATTTGATTGTTCAATATAAATGATGAATGAAGAAGGCTTGAAGAATTCATAGACAATATGTTGTTTTACACAGAATCTACTAGCTGTGACACTTGGAGAAGTTAAATATAATATGTTGTCTTACACAGAAACTACTATCTGTAACTTACAAGATTTGCAGAGGTGGGAACTTCAAGTATAGGAGTGCTCTTTTAAGGGAATTTAACTTCATTTACATAAGAAAATAAAGACCCGCAAATTCATTTCCATACTTAAAGGGGGAAACATTTGATGACACATAACAGAGAAGTCACAAAATAATACCCAACAATGTGTGGAAAACTCCTGATTCTTTCATTAATCAATAATTGTATCAGGAATACAGTGGCCTAGTCTCCAAGTTCTCCAAAATTCGAACCCCTTCTATGTAAATTTTCCTCTTTTTATACATTATGAGACAGTGGGTAATCACCAAAACTGTCAAACTACTTAACTATTCTCCCAACCATCTAAAGTAAAAATTATGACAGAATATTACATAGAGGGTAAAAGACACCTCATTCTCAAGAAAATAAAATAACAGGAAGTAACATAAATTAGAAGGTGATGGTTGTTCGCTGTTGAATCTATTGCTTGAGCATGTGGTTCTATTGATGTATCTTTGTGCTTCTCTGTCATCCATTAATGGAGTAGTGGAGGAAGTGGTGGGTTATGGTGTGTGACATGGGAAATTAACAGATGAAAGCGGTGGAAGATGTGGAATGAGTGACGTGGGGCAGAAAGCTTTGGGAGCTCACCATGAGGGTAAAGAATGTATGGGAGCTTTCAACGAGGTTGAACCCTCGTAGTAATTTCAGGCCACACATTGTGGTCAACCATGATAACGTCACGGTCAACTGCGGGGGTTGAGCTTTAACTAATCTTTGTGCTCATTGCTTCCCTGCAACACACCTCAACGTACTTATCAAGCTATTGCTTGATCATGCCTCTTGAACTTGCATGACCTTTAGACAATGGAAAACCTTCAGAACTCAAAAGAATTAACACTCTAGTTCATAAACCTGTCACGTCCTCCCTTTCAATGCCCCTTTGACTCCCATACGGACCCGATAGGAAATAAAAACTGCTAGTTAATGATTTATTGGGTCCGATTTTAAAACCTGATTACTTTCCGACCTGATATTTGGCCTGGACTTCAGCGAATTAAACTGTATTTGATACACCATCGTGAATGATCTCCGAAAGAAACCCCATTCTAGTTAACTATGCGATTACCATTGGATCTGTGGCCTATTGATCAGACGACCCATATATTCTCGCGGGTTTATCACTTTCTAAAGCCATTAATAGTATAAAATCAACCATTTGTTTCAAATATTCACATTTCTTTTTATTTTTGTTATAACATGATATTTGATTTTTCTTTCATATTTTTGATAAAACTGAAAATAAAACTTAAATAACAATGGATGCTACAACATCTGGCTCCACTTGGGGATAGTGATTTTGCCACAGAAGCACTAAGAACCGCAGATCAGTGCCTTCACCTCGGGCATGGAGTCATATATTGCTTGACAAATTCATATTCTATGGCACTTGTACATTGAATTCACTCCGGTATCTACAATGATAGGATGCTTATGCTTCAGAATTGGAAGTAATGCTTGAGGTACTATTGGTACTGCCCATTGACAGGCAGTTATAGAGTTTCACCATCAAGATTCTTTGCAGTAGTTTTCTTAAGGATTCTCATCAAAGTTTTGTTAGTGGATTCAGCCAATCCATTTCCTTATGGATGATAAGAAGTTAAATGAGATAAAATGGCATTATACTTCTGACAAAAGGTAACAAACTTACTTGAACTGAACACTTGAGCATTGTCTGTTATGACTTTGACAGGGCATCCAAGTCTGCTGAACATGCTTTCCTCATATGTCTTTATATCCTCATAGGACCAAGCCAAATAATCAGTGTATTGCCTGAAAAGATTAATATATCTCTCCTTATAATTAAGTGAAACTTCCTTGAACAATTTGACCAACTTGGTCTCCTTCAGGGTTCCACTATTGTGATCTTGAATCTATTCATCCTATGAAAGGAAACCATCACCTATTCCTTCTTTAGAAAAGGTTCCATCAAAGAAGCACTTCCACACCCCTTATGTTTGCAACTTTGTATTTTACACAGGCTAAAGTAAGCTACCTCTGGTTATCTTCAGCCAATTCTGCATTGTCATGCAACATGAAGCAAGAAAAGTCATCTTTTTCCTGGCTATATACAAGTGAGTTACTTGCTTCATTATTTGTGATTGTTCTAAGAAATCTTGTTACTCTTTACAACCTCCTTTCTTTCCCACCAAAAATTGGTATGACAGCATAAGAAAAATCTAGTTTCAAAACACCACCCATTTTAGCCCCCCATGACCTAGATACTAACATTCCAAACCTAGCAGGGATATCTACTACCACTACATCCATTACCAAACTTTTGGCTAGAATCTGGGCTACTGACACCACCATATATTTAATGCCCCCCAGACACTTGACTTTATGTGAATCAAAAGAATACAAGTCTTTGTAAGGTTTAGTAACTTGTAGGTTTAATTGTTTCATCACTGATAATGGCATAAGGTTATGTGAGGCTCCTGAATCAAACATATAATTGTGCAAGAGTAAATCATGAACCAATAAAGAAATGTAGAAAGGAGGTGTTGAAGAATCTACCTCCTCCACATGTGAACCAAAAACCACTACTGGTTTATCTTCTTGAAAACTCACAATGTCATTTATATTCACATTCTGAGATGGATTGATAAACTCTGTAATTTCTCTTTGATAAGCTGGTGTTTTGACTAACTTTGTGACAGACACTTAAATTCTGATTTTTTCTAATTCTTTAGTTAAACTAAATACATGACAGTGTTTAGTGTTCTTTTCATCTTCATCTTAACTTTTCTTCATGATTGAAATCTCTTGCGGAATGGAAACAAGTTTTTATAAAGGAATTTTTTCACATTTGTCTTGAGAAGACTCACCTTGAAGCATTTGAGTCTTTCTACTTGTATTCTACTACTGCTTTCCTTTATTCAATTGTTTTGCAGGCTATGGTTCTTGTTGTTGTGGAGCTGCCTTTTGTAAGGGAGCTGGAACTTGCTGCTCACCTTCATCTTCTTGACTTCTAGATCTTTTCCTTGACCTCAAGCCATATTTCTTATGTAGTTCTACCTACATAAAATTAGGAAACCGCTTCCAACATTCATAAATTTCATTATCATCATAGATGACATCTGTTTCACTATATTCTCCTCCCTCAACATCTAGTTCATCTTCATCTACTGCAGACAATGTGAAAATATGGTCATCATGATCCTTGGAATGCTCTGGTACTCCATCAGGATCTGCCTCAATATATAGTGGTGCTTGGATCTGATCTTGATCTTTTCTCTCCCCTTGTAAAATTTGCAAAGGATGTCTTCTATATTGAGGATTAAAATTTCTATTTTGATGTACTTGTCTCTGAGAATTCTTACTCTCTAATCCAATTTAATCAATTTATTAGACAAATTTCTAATTACATTATTCATACCCTCTAATATTTGATCTTGAGAGGATTCTACTTTAGCCTTTCCCTTATCTTGGATAGGTTGTGCATCTGGTGTTTTACCTACAGCCACCAGATTTGCTTCTATATCTAATGCATCTATTTGGATCTGATCAAGGGTTGGGGATCTCCTTTCCCTCAACGTGAATCCAAAATTTGACTCAAAAGCCCCTGCAAAAGTTATTTTTGCCCCAACAGGAGGGCGCTTAATCTCCACTGGAAGACTATTGTAAAATTTATTAAATCTTATGACAAATTTAACTACAGTCTCATTAGATTTCTTCTTTATAGCATCAAACTCTGTGAGTGAATACCCATGATTTCTTTTTTCTCCCCATCTCTGGGTGAATAGGCGCTCCATCTCTTCCCATGTTGTAATAGAGTTATTAGGAAGCCCTTGAAACCATTTTCTTTCTTCTCCATCCAAGGATTGAACAAAAAGTCTTAGAAAAACATCCAGATGTTCAACATTTAAGTTTTTTGCAAAGTTACAAAATACTGATATATGATTCTCTGTTGTTTGTTCATCCTCCCTTGTGAAACGAGGAAGAATCTTCAAGTATTCTTGTGGCATTTGATTCAACTGTTGTGGCAATTGAATAGGTGCATACCTATTCATAAAAAATGCAGGTGCTTCCATATTTGCTTCTGAATTTACTAGACCTTGATTATCAGCAGATGTGGAACCTGACTGAGGAGTAAATGGACTGTGCAAAGGTGGTAATGTAGTTATAGTTTAGGCTAAATAACCATAGTAGATACTAAAAAAGAAATGGACTCTAAAGAATATTCCTGATAGTTGGGTTCTTGGAATGAATTGGATGTAGAAGGTGACTCTTGGTCAATAAAAGATAAATGTGAAAGATGTGATACACTACTGCCTGGTGCAGACAGTCTAGGACTTGGTGTAAGTGGAGTTTTAGGCCTTCCAACCCTCTTGGAAACTGTCCTCTCAGGATCTAAAAGGGCTTGAACTTTCTGTTATGAGGTATTTGACCTTGTATGGGGTCTCTTTGGAGCCAGAGTTATTACTTTTGTTCAAAACAACCAAATATTTCCTCCTCACTGAACAACGAGAGGAAAATATTGAAAACCCAGGGAAAAGTGTTCTTGTCTTCTCACCCCGGCAACATTGCCAATTAATGTTGTATCTTAAGAAACCAATTTCCTGGCTGCGTAGAAATTGTGCTTAAGACATTAATATTTATAATTATTGTCACTTGTTTTTCACTTAATTGTATGTTATATTCTCAAATGAAGGACCTGAAAGACTTGGTTTTAAACCCTCAATACTTAGGTGACATGAAAATCTCATAATTCCATTTGATTTCTAAATATAAATGATAAATGAAGAAGGCTTGAAGAAGTCATAGACAATATGTTGTTTTATACAGAATCTACTATCTGTGACACTTGGAGAGGTTAAAGATAATATGTTGTCTTACACATAAACTACTCTCTGTAACATAGAAGAATTACAGAGGTGGGAAATTCAAGTATAGGAGCGCTCTTTTAAGGGAATTTAACTTCATTTACATAAGAAAATAAAGACTTGCAGCTTCATTACCATACTTAAAGGAGGAAAAAATTTGATGACACATAACAGAGAAGTCACAAAATAATACCCAACAATGTGTGGAAAACTCCTGATTCTTTCATTAATCAACAGTTGTATCACGAATACAGTGGCCTAGTCTCTAGGTTCTCCAAAATTCGAACGCCTTCTCTGTAAATTTTCCTCTTTTTATACATTATAGACAGTTGGTAATCACCAAAAATGTCAAACTACTTAACTATTCTCCTAATTGCCTAAAGTAAAAATTATTACAAAATATTACATAGAGGGTAAAAGACACCTCATTCTCAAGAAAATAAAATAACAGGAAGTAATGAAAATTAGAAGGTGATGGCTATTCACTGTTCGAATCTATAGCTTGAGCCTATGATTATGCTAATGTATATTTGTGTTGCACTATCATACATTAATGGAGTAGTGGAGGAAGTGGCGAGGTATGGTGAGTGTCTTTGGAAATTAACAGATGAAAGTGATGGAAGATGTGGAATGAGCAACGCGGGGCAGAAAATTTTGGGAACTCACCACAGGGGTAAAGAATGTACGGGAGCTCTCAATGAGGTTGAACCGCCGTAGTAATTTCAGGCCACACATTATGTTCAACCATGCTAATGTCATGGTTAACTGCAGGGGTTGAGATTTAATTAATCTTTTTGCTCATTGCTTTCCCGCAGCACACCTCAACATACTTATCAAGCTATTGCTTGATCACGCCTCTTGACCTTGTAGGACCTTTAGACAATGGCAAGCCTTTGGAACTCAAAAGAATTAACACTTTGGTTCATAAACCCGTCACATCCACCTTTTCAATGCCCCTTTGACTCCCATACGGACCTGATAGGAAATAAAAACTGCCAGTTAATGATTTATTAGGTCCGATTTTAAATATATAACTTGATTACTTTCTGACTCGATATTTGGCCCAGACTTCAGCTAATTAAACTGTATTTGATACACCATCACATCCGATCTCTGAAATAAACCCCATTCTAGTTAGCTACACGATTGTTGTCGGATCTGTGGTCTGTTGATCAAACGACCCAGATCTTCTCATGGGTTTATCACTTTCTAAAGCCATTAATAATATAAAATCAAACATTTCTTTCAAATCTTCGCATTTCTTTTTATATCCGTTATAACATAATATTTGATTTTTATTTCATATTTTTGATAAACTGAAAATAAAACTTAAATAACAATGGATGCTAGAACAAGAGGAATACCCAAATGATTTGCAGATTTCTAGGCTTGGTTGAAGATAGTAGAATTGTCCTGGTCAGTAATATGGGAAAGTCTAGTGGTACCAGCATTAATGAGGAAGTGAAGTAACTCCTGTGGTAACTGATAAACATTCCCACATCCAGACCAAGGATCCAAACCAATGCAAACCAAGTTTCCATTCCCAATCCTTCAGGTTAATCCATCTCGGATGAATGCAAGTGAGTTGAGTATCACCTTCAAAATCGTAGATATATTTGATACGTTCCAATTTGGTTGCTTGATCTAATCAAGAGTATGGAGTGGTGAAATGTACTTTTGAGTGACCACCTCTGACCATATGTTCTTTAAAGTGAGAACATTCCATCCCATTTTGGCTGCTAAAGCACTTGCAAGGGCTTCTATTTTTTTCGTGCCATCCACCCCATTTCTTTGGATGTGCTATAATGTCCCATATGGCCCAAGAAAATGTGCGACCTTATTGTTTTCCCTTCCATAAAAACATATTATAGAAATGTTGTATTCTATCTAGTATGCCCCTCAGAGTCCAAGGCAGAGACATCCAATACACCAGAGTAGCTTCCAATACTAATTTGATGAGAATGAGTTTATCTGGCCTAGAAATCCATCTATGATGCCTGATATTCAGGCACCTTTTGATTTTGGCCACTAGCCAAACCCAGTTAGTAATCTTGTACTTAATAGGCTTGAGTCTAAATCCTAGATATTTAAGCCCATCATCAAAGTGGAGGATGGTATAAAGAAATCTCTGCTGTGTTGTGTGGATTTAATGTAAAGAGAAACTAACGGTTGTCAGTGTCAATTTTAGTTGGTTGCATTCCATAATGGTAGAAAAACAGAAAGATCTGAGAATAGAGGAAAATTTTATAATGTCACCAATCGATCCATTAAGAAATATGAGAACATCATCTACAAAAAGGAGGTGGGTAATGATGCAGCTGTTGGTGATCTTAATGCCCATCAATTTGCCCAGTCTTTTTTCCTTGGATATGTACCGAATCAACCCTTCCATGACCAATAAGAAAAGAAGTGGTGAGAGTGGACAACCTTGTCTGAGCCGTCATTCAAAATCAAAGAAAGGTGAAGCAGAGCCATTAATAAGAACGCTATATGAAACATTAGAAATACAACACATAATCCATTGAATGAAACTTAAAGGAAAGCCCAAGTGAGTCAATAACATTGTCAGGTAGAGCCAACTGGTTCGGTCAAGAGCCTTAGCCAAATCTATCTTAAGTATCATACCTTTTAACCTCTTGATCTTGATGAAATGAAGGACCTCATGTGTAGTACCAACTGCTTCACGAATCTACCAGTGGTTGAGGAAAACAAACTGTTTTGGAGATATATGCTTAGATAAGATAGGTTTAAGGCGGTTGGCTATAATGTTTTCTATGATCTTATATATGCGATTGTAGAGTGAGATGGGTTGGAAGTCATTGAAGTTCTAGGGGTCATTCGATTTGAGTATGAGAACAATGAAGGTATAATTAAATGCATCATACATTCGACCACTAACCCGACATTCTTCGATAACTCGAAGACCATCATTACCCAAAAATTCGAATAAGACAAGGTAAAATTCAACTGGCCAACCATCTGGTCAAGGCATCTTGTCTTTCTTGAACCATTTGAGGGTGCCTTCTAGTTCTCTCAGAGTAACAAACAGTACAACTTCCTCTTTTACTTCATGGTTTAAAAATCTAGGAAACAACCTTGCCACCTTGACGATCTTTGCAAGGGTAGCATCCAGTGGAGCTTTGAATACCTGACTGAAACGTGATGTACTAAGGGTAGCTAGTAGATTAAAAGTTTTTTCCTGGTGGCCAGTTTTATCCTCCAAGTGCTAGATGGTATTGATGGCCCATCGACCATTTGCATACCGATGGTAAAACTTCGTATTATCATCCCGAGATTGAAGCCAAATAGCTCGACTCCAGAGTCTCTAGGTTTCCTCTCTATCCTTTAGTATGTTGTTCTGATCTACTTCAATTTTCATTAGTCGATCTTTGGCTTCTGAGGTTTCGAAACCATTTCCATCTCTATCCACCAGATTTGCAAGTTCAACTTCGATGCCTTTAAGAATATGGTCATCCTTAGCTCCTTTTTCTCTATCCCATTCAATAGATTTGTGTTTGAGATAGAGCATATTTTTAGGAAATGCTTTAGAAATAGACTGACCAGGAGCAAGTGGGTGAGGTTTTCAATAACCAGTGACCATATTAGTGTACCCCTCATCTTTGATCCAGGTCAAGTTGAGTTTATAGGGGACTTTATGCTTACAGTCAGCACTAGAAAATTCAAGGTAAATAGGGGAGTGATTGGATAAGCCACCTGAGCCCACCCATTGCCTATATAGTGAAAAATGGTCCAAAGGTTCTTTAACAAGGAACTGATACAATCTTTTGGAAAGCATAGCCTTTCTAGTCCTCCGATTACACCAGGTAGGTTGAATATGCACCATAGGAGTATCAATTAGGTGATCGTCCTCCAACAGTGAGCTAATATGATCAGATAGATGGTCAATATATGCATTGTGTCCCCAGGATTCAGCATGACCAATATATAAATTAAGATCGCCTCCAAGAATGATATTGTTAGCTTGCATGTATGAGTGATTAAGGAGATTTTATCAAAAAAATGCCCTGTTGATGTAGGGTCCATTGATTAGTCTCAATTCCTTCCCAATATCATAGGTAATTATATCAGCTCCAATGATACCCTCCTCCCCAGATATTAAGAAGATTTACAATCTGAGGATTATAACCAAATTCCATGCCACTAGATCGTCCATGGACATCCAGTGCATAGAAGTTCCAACTGGTTACAAGAGATTATAGAGAGGGGGTGATCTGGTCACTAAGTGCAAGAGTTTCCTATAAGTATATAATGTCCACCTTTTCAATCTCAATTAGTCTTCTGAAGGCTAGTTTTTTGGCAGGACTAGCCATCCCATGACAATTGAAGGATAACCACTTCATGGAGAATGAGGAGGGGGAGAGGTCAAAGCTCTAAATACCTTGTCAACGGGGAGTTTTCGGCCATGTGCTACATCCAATTCAGCTTGGAATATAGCCTTAGACATATTGGAGTGTTTGTCCTCTGGGTTTTTGAAGGCAAGGAGGGGGTAATAATACTAATGGCACAACAATTCCTGGATGAGGAATTGTATATAGAATAGAGATTGTAAGGATGACTCCAACCAAAATCGTAAGAAGGCTCACTTGAGAGAATGGATCGAGCGACATCGAGGATAGGAGGAGTGGTGGTAAAATTGGGAGGAGAGTGAACTGGAGGGCACAAAATGTAGGTGCAAAGATGCATTGTGAAATGGATGCACTGTGATGAAAATAATATATAGATGCATTTAAAAGAGGAGGATCAAAAGAAGAATTACACGCATTGATGGCAGCAGTAGCCATAGCCACATGAGATCTGGGTGATGCGAGGAGATGGTGGATGAAAAACTTCCTTGCCTGGTCCTTGAATCAGTTGGGTGGTATTTGGTGGGTGCCCAACAACCTTTGTATGTCTCTTACCAAGCGTGTAAGTGGGGTTATCCTATGCAATATGTTCAGGTTGAGCCACTAATGAAAAGCTAGAAGAAAGCAAGGGGAAATACTTGTATAAGTGCCCAATTTTGTCGCATTGATGACATCTATAGAGTACCCCATCATAATCAAGTATCTGGATGTGACATGTGTTCCTCCATTGGATCTACCAATTTTCCTCTAAAAATTCTCTCGCATCTAAGTGCATCAGGATGCAGGCCATTGCCATATTCCTAGTGACGATGTATGATTTGTCATAGTCCAGGAAAGTCCCCAGAGCATTACCAATTCTCTTAAATACATCCTCAGTTTAGAAGTGAAGTGGAAGTCTTGGTAGATGAACCCATATTGGGTCAACCCCCAAATGTTCACGCTCTGGGTCAAAGAGAGGGCTCCATCGCTTAAGTAATACTGGTGCAAGATCAATGTTCCAGTACTTAGATAGGACCCAAGGAATGAATTTAGGACATTGAAAGCGAAGAGAAAACCAACCACGAGAAAGTGTGACCACCGAAGGAAGTTCATCAAGCATCTGACCCCAAATTTCCAATATCCATTGTCACAATCGAGCAGCAATATATGTTCTTCAACAGACCCGTTCAACCGGTACCCTATCTACAGTATCGAGTACACCACCCATATGGAGATATTCATCAAAGGTAAGTGATATCTTCCTGCACCCAACCTTAACTCCTTTATACTTCTTTATGGGCCTGACCCATTTTCCTGAGGGAGGGTTAGCAGAGGGATTGGGAGGAGTACCAAATCTAGTACTAGCCCTAGGTTCCCCACCCAAATCAAGAGGTAGAAGAGTGGTTCCTTCGAAGAAGCCCAAAGTGGGAGGGTTTGAAACTAGAGGAGGTGGGATGGGGGAAGATAGATTAGATGAAAGAGGGTAATGGGGGCCTAGGTCTGGGGGAAAGGCAGGGATAGGGTTTACAGAGGAGGGAAAATTGGGGAGATCCAGTGAAAAAGAGGTAGAGGATGGGTCCAAACAAGATGCAAGGAATTGGAGTGAAGACAAAGAGGGTTGGGAATAGCTAGAGCACGAAACAAAGGAGTCATCTGGTTAGCCAGAAACTGAAAGCAAAGAAAATGATGGATTGACTGATGACACAAATGGTTGGGCTGGGGGGAAGGGTGAGAAAAACTGGGACCCAGAAAACGCTAGGGTCACCCACTAACGTTGTAGGAAGCTGTAAGGAGATGTTATTGGAGGTGACTGACAGCTGTGGAGGAGAAAATGTCCAGATGGGAATATAATCATACAGATCCTCAGAATAAGCACCCATATCCTCCTCCATCACAACCGATAGATAACAAGAGGAGGTCTACCCAAAAAGTGCACCGACCGATAGTTGCCCAGACAAAACCCGATGTGTGCCCTAAGTACTACAATAATGGAAAGAAGACAATAAAAATGGATATATGCAGTTAGCGAAAGAGTAAGTATAAGTGCCTAACCCTAGTCACAAGCAATAATAGCCCTAGAAGAGTGCGCTTGAGAACCAGGTCTGAGTGATTGCAGAAGATCCATCCTCTGGTAGATCTGTTGTTAAGATGGATCTATATTGGTTTATCATACGTAAAACACTTATAAACACTAACATTTGTAATTGTTATCCTTTAACCTTAATAACACTCATAACCACTAACTCATATATCCTTCAACTAATATAACTTTTATTACCATTAATCCATATAACTTATATATGATTTCCATCTTTAATCCTTGTCCTCTTATCATCACAATATTTGGTTCTTAATAACAACATAACCAAAAACCACTTGAAATTTAGAATCTCAACCTTATAGCTTTTAATGTTTGTCAACCTTTACCTCTAGCCTATATAGACATAAAAATTATATATCCTATAAAATATATAGCTATAAATCACATCCTGTATAACTTCTTTTCCTAATTAATTAAAACCATCCTATATAACTTCTTATACTTAATCACCTAACTCCTATCATTCTCAACACCTAATCCTTATAATGCTTAATTCTCATAACCTTAATTCATTTTAATCCAAAACTTATCCCTTAAAACCCCTACTTCCTAATCTTTACAAGGCTTTTATGTTTTGTGTTTGTAATTCTTTGTCATAGGTCTCTCTTAAAGAATCCTTGTAATTTGGTATAAATTTATTTTCAAACTAAATTCCATAATAGGGATATGTCATTATTAAATTTTATTAGGATTAGATAATAACAAAAGGATTAATGTGAAACAAAATTGCATTATAGGAAACTGGTTATTGAAAGTTTGGGCAAAATGAACTTGTTAACATTGGTGAAGACCTATTTGACCAGTTAGAACATGTAAGGTAAAATGAATATAAAATTCCCTTCTTCAAAGACCTTAGATACAAGTCAAGATATGTTGTTTTAAGAAAATTTAAATGTTGTGATATCAAATTCACTCTTCTCACCGGGGTAGAAAAGTGGTGATCCTAATTATGTATGGATAAATTAATATGGATATGTGTGCTCACTGAACGAATATTTTGTCTTCATAAAATTTAAATCAACCATTAACTAAGATGATTAGGGTTTGATGATCGTTGGAGGGTTTAGGGATTTTTGTCATTACTTTCTTAGTTACCCGAAAATTGTTCATTATTAAGTCATTTTTTATCGATACTTTCTTAATTGGTGGAAAATAAAATTTTCAGACATAAGGTGTTTCTTTAAGGAATTTTCAATGTTCTAGAAGTTGATGCTTGAAATCCTACTAATATCTCCCTTCTCACACCATAACGAGCCTTTGCATTGATGTTGTTGGTAAGGAGATGCAATATGATTAATTCCATCTTTTAGTTTTGGTCTGAGCCTTGGTGATAGATCTTTCGTATGTTGTTATATCATGTATATGAAGAATCGCTGAATTGATATAATGTTCTTGTTTATATTTCTGATATAAATGCAATATTTTTCGACCTGCAAAAAAGGAAGAACAAGCTACACAATCGGATGCGGTGGAAATAAAGTTGTGATATATGCAATAAAGCCAATCGATACATGGTATGGGAGGTTGATTGAGTACAACTCGAAAAGAATCAAGGAAATAGGTAATTATATTTAACAATTTATAGTTGTTATTTATTGGTTATGTTTGAATATAATCTGCAATAGTTTTGTATTATGTGTCTTTTATATAATTAATATAGTTTTGTTCTATTTATCTTTTATATAATTAACATAGTTTTGTTTATATGGTCGGTTGATATGAGAATTTAAATTATTTTTTTATTTAATTTAAGGTAATTTTGTATTTCAATAGTTGAATAGGTGACAATGATCTCGTTGATGGTATCACTGGAGAAATGTCTTCCATTTTTATGATTTCACTAGACTATTCTCAAAATCTAGCACATCGAGCAATATTTGTAAACATTTTACAATTATAAATTAGAAAAAAGGACAAAACTCTTCCAAGCCATCTAGCTATATTTGTAAACATTTTACAATTATAAATTAGAAAAAAGGACAAAACTCTTCCAAGCCATCATGAATGAATTCTTGTTACATTTTGATTATGTAGATGATCTTCCATTTGATGTTTATGTTGATTCATTCCATCTCTTCATCGGTATCATCAATGATGGCCAATGGTAAAATAAAACCAATGTAGTTGTATACATGATTTTGAATCCATTGAAAGTTTCCTCATTTTGAAAATTGATTTCTTGAAGGTGATATACATCAAGTAAATAAAATTCTACCAAATTATTTTGCAAATGAACTTAATGTCAAATCTATGAGGAAACTAATTTGATATGTTTCAATCATCAGCTTTAGGAATATACTAAAGTTAATTTATCAATGAATATTTAGGAATATCTTTTAACGATGGTGATTTGTGCATAAGTGCACATTAACATGCTTCTCAAATATGAATGTTTAATCTTTCATAAATTGAAAATTGTAAATCAATATACATCAAGTAGATAATTTTTTTCTAAAATTATTTTGTAAACAAACTTAACATCAAAACATTATTTATCAAAACTTAATGTCACATTAACTTAGTTGGAAAGATCAATGCTTTTATCAATCTCTTCTCTCTTAAAAAAAAATTCCAAGAAAAGTTTTGCCATGGTATTGTAATCAAGTCTTTGCAAAAATATACACTCATCTTTTTTTTTGCTTGGAAGAAAATTGTAATTTTATTTCATTACCAAGTGAAACAAAATTACTTTCTGCATATACACACATTTATGTGTATTCGATTGAATCCCATGGATTCAAATATCATCAACAAGTATCCAAAAAGAAAATTCTATTATGCCTGTGAGCCCTTACATGTTACATTTGTAACTTACAAATTTGTGAACGTAATTCTCTTCAAAAAAATCTTCTTTAAATAAATAAGCGCTTCACTACCATATATCCAACATTAATTATGTAGTAATGTAAAATATGGAGTACATTGTTGTCATTAAGCGTCTGCATGTATGAGTCCTTCAAGAAAAGACATGTGATAGTATTAAATAAATATGTTATCCTATTGCTTTGAGATTTGCCATTGGTCCCACTCAACATTTACTTCTTCTTTGGAGAGTCTATCTGCTAGCAAGTTCCTCTCCTTGTAATTGTGTGAGCATGAAACACTATCAAAGGAAAGTTTTAACCACAAAATCTCATCCAGAACTAGAACAAGCAAACTATTTCTACATTGTTGTATTCCATTGATCTAATTAATCACTTGTAAAGAATCACCATAAACTTGAAGTTGGTCACATCCTTTTTCCTTAGAAAAAACTAACAGATATTGACAGGAAAATAATTCAACTTGATTGTTTGTGCCCCTACCAAAGCCCATTTTTATGTGAAAAGAGTGATTCTTAGAGAGATTAAGGATAAATCCATGTCCACTGCTCATTTTTTCCTCTTGAGATGCCCCATAGAAATAAGCCCATGGTTTTGTAAAATTAGGTGCTTCTGTAATAATACAAGTAGGAGGGATTTCTTTTGATTGAGTATAGTGCAAAAAGATAAATAATCCTTTAGTAGCAACACAATCAAGGAAGGAAGACGTGTCCTAAAAGATGGCATTATTATGGGCCAACCAAATCCCTCAACATATAATTAAGTATAAAGATTTTAATTTTTTGTCGTTTGAGAGGAATTCCAACCCCCCCATGATGTAGGGCCTAAAATTGTAGTTCCATTAAAGATTTTTTTTTACATAAAATTTATCAAATTAAATACATGTACATACTTGGTTTTCCTGTCTGATGTTGATCCCTGACTAATGTTGCTTTGTGGAAAATATAAGTCCTCTGCTTCCATTATCTAACCAACTAATTATTCCCTGCCTATATGGGATCAACCTCTCCGATTCCCAGACTCATAAGACTCTGATATCGAATTCTTCTAGCCCTCTTGCCCAAAAATCCAAGAATAGTTCTCAGGTTTTCAAGTTTTTGTTGATTTCAGAGCACTAGGCTCGTCGCTCAAACTAGTTCCATCACAATCTCTTATAACTACCCTCTTATTTTTCCTCACGTCATAGAACAAATGAACCCCCCACTTCAATGTATTTACCCCCTGTATATTAGAGAGGTTTCTTCCCCCTTATGAAACCTCCCCCACCGCCTCTGCATAAGTTAATCCCTTCTCTCCCATCAATGGCATATCGTCCAACCTTGCAATGAATGACCTTCATGGTCTTTTGAGGTAGTCATTGATCCTCTACCTCTAATAATAAATGGATTTTGTTATTATATTCTTTTTCTTATGTGATCCCCATCCATCTGTCGAGATCATAAATGACTTTTATTATTTTAGGCTTTTAAATGGCTTTTGTTATTTTAGGTGGTTACCCTCCTTTAAGATTTTAAGAAAGTATATATATTTATAATCATAAAATGTGATTAGGTTCTTTTGACCAATTCTTCAAGTTTATTTAACTAATGAGTTTTTAGATGGATTCTTAATTAATGAGCTTTTCAAATAGGTTTATTAATTATAATATTAATTTAGTATATTTATTAATTTTATTATAAAATTCTAGACTTAATACATTTATGACATTCTTGATAGATAAGTTTTTAATTTAATATAAGTTCATTTATCTATATTTAGACATTTGTCATAGCCAATTAGTATATATACTAGTGCAATTCATGTGATGCATGCATATGTAGCTATCATATGCATGCCTCGTATGCATGCTAATAATAACATTCGACCCATAATTTGAGATGGATAATTAAATACACCTCTCCAAAACAATTTGTACCAAAGTTAGGGTTTATATAATATATCGATAATTACCTTAGTGATTAATCTAGTCATGTAAGGATTGCGTTCCTTAATTGAATTCTCATTTATAATGTGAAGAAACATAAACTTAGTATTTTGAACATTCATTGGTTACACCTTAGTAGTCATACCTTGCCCAAGCATAGTTCCCAAGCTATTATAGAATCGTTCTATCCTTCCTAATCTCTTCTCAACCCATCCCTATCCATCCTCTACTAGAATATTCCATGGCATCAACTATACTGACGTAACCATCCATAAAACCTCAAGGGTGCAAGCACTGACTACATCGACCTAACTTCCCCAGTAGTCATACTATAATCATCATCACACGTCTAGGTGAGTGTGACTCACACAATCCTCCCATGACCCTAGGTTTTTGGAGGATAAATAAGTGGGAAACACCTCCACCCCTCCTACTAGGACAAGGGTCAAAACCCTCTCATGGAATCTCATTGAGCCTCAACTATTCTTGGAGTTTTGTTATCACACAGTTGGTTTGATAAAAATAACATATGAAATATAAACACTTGTTTACACATTATAACATATGCATCAATATATCAAAAACCAAAATAATGATATCATCTGCAATATAAACATTTTCCTACACATTATAACATATGCATCAATATATTCAAAACCAAATTATATTCAATAATTAGTTTCCAACATTCATATTTGTTGACATTTATGATATTGATCTTTGAGTTCATATAACATATTTCGCTTGACTAGCCAGTATACCTATAGTTATCTTTTACATCAAGTAGTCAAGTGTGGTCACTATTGTTATAGGTCTATTTGGGCACATCACTCTTGACATTCAGATCAGTACAATTAAAGTTCATCAAACCCTAAGTCAGTTGTTACATACCCTAGACAAGTCATCTCATTGAACGCTTCCATCCATGAAAGTTTCCTAGCTCGAGACCTTGCTGAAATGCCTTCTTGGGACACTAGCGCAGCCTTGGTCAGGGGTGACTATGCTACATAGTAGGCAGGCCCATTTAGGCCCACACTATAGTGCACTTAGGCCTTCTTTGACCTGTGATGGGTGAGATTGAGCAAAATTGACATTAGATTATGAGAATATTCCTTGATTTTAAATCATTCTAGAAGGATCCCATATCTTATCTCCTCCTATGAGCTTGAATTTGGATAGACTAAGGATCAATTAACCCCCTATCCTCTCATCCCTTTCTCCATGGAAACTAACTCCAATTTTGGAAGGCCATTCAATACCCTCATTTATGACAAAACCACCTCCATAAATTGAGCACTCATCAAAATGATCAAGGGGCTAGAATCTAAAGTTTGTAAGGAAATTATGTTGGTTTGATAATTGAGTTCATGTCAAGAAATGTTATGATGCTGGATTGGTGTGCTTTTGATGTGGCGAGGGTTGGAATGAAGCTGGAGGAGTGACACATGATTGAACTGTATTGGGTGATAATCTTCCTTCTACATTAATAAAGAGTTTATCCTTTTTCTCATATTATTGTTCATATGTATGATGTGTGTTTCAGTGTCTTTGATTCCATTGGATTATAGTAGGTAGATCATGTATTCTTTGATCGTTTGTTGTTTCTGTTTCTCTTGATACAGGTACCAATTGTGCGGGTTTAGTTCAAGTGGGAGCGACAGGAGCGATTCAAAGGGGATTAAGGAAGCGAAAGACTACAAGTAAGTTCCTTCATCTCATCTATCTACTATAGGAAAAGGTTAAACTACTTTCTTTTTGTTGTTATAGGTGTAGCTACCCACCTAGGGAAAATGTGTTTATCCGTAGATGAAAATTCCATATGACAACTATAACTATGTCCATATCATAAAAAATGTGTGGTCTTTAACATAATCAAACATGCTGATACGTAAAGTATAATATGTAGACAAAGTCATTCATAACCTAATTCACATTGGTATCCATGTACTAGCAACGTGTACATATTTAATTAAGCATACATGAAAAAACATAATAATTTGAAATAACATTCTCACATGTAACTCTTTATAGTCATAGATAAGTTCAAAATGATAGTCTTATCTCTCGGGCTAAATAAAATAAGGATATACAAAATAAAGTTTAAGTGTTCCAAAAATAAAAAAAAGTTGGGATAATTCTGGCATATGGTTTCTGTTTCTTCCCAAGTAGAATACCTAGGACTATATGTGTCCCATTGAACATTAACTTGGTCCATTAGGAGGTTCTTGAGCCTTCGAACCCTACATTCTAGTATACATAATGGTTCAACTAAAACAATTCCCTCATACGACACTTGCAGTTCCTTCCATTGAAGGTTATGAGTTTCATTAGCTATGTAGTGTCTTAGTACATATACATGAAAAACATTATGAATTTTATGCAAGTGGGGTGTCAGTGCAAGACAATAGGCAATAATTTTGACTCTTTTCATAATTTTAAATGGATCAATAAACAAGGATTACAAATTTGTTCCCTTTCCAAACTGGATGGTGCTTTTATTTGGTCTGATACAAATAAAAACATGTTCCCCTACTTCATAATTCCTATCCATCTTGTGAGCATCAACATAGATTTTCTATCTATCTTGTGCTTCTTTTAACTGTTGTTTAATTTGTTTTACACTTTCCTCCATATCTTGAATTAATTTTGGTCCTACTATAACACGATGCTTTAACCTATCCCAACTTAGCGATGTTCTCTAAGGTCTTCCATATAATGCTTCAATTGGATGCATTCTGATTGAACTATGTTAACTATTATTGTATATAAATTCAACCAATGGTAAGTACTTTTACCAATGTGTTTGTTGGTCCATAACATACATCCTCAACATATCTTCCATTACTTTGTTCACCCTTTATATCTGCCCATCAATATCAGTGTGATAAGTTGTACTTAAATTTAGTTTGGTTCCTAAAGAAGATTGCATGCAAGTCCAAAACAGTGAAGTGAATCGAGAATGCCTATCTAATATGATCTTCTTACGAACTCCAAGGAACCTGATAATTTCATTTATAAATACGTGAGCTACATCAACAACCTCATAAGTATCTTTTATAGGAATAAAGTGAGCACTTTTCGTTAGTTTATCCACCACGACCAAAATAACATTGTGCCTTTGTGGGGTAAGAGGTATCCCTACGACAAGATCTATAGAAATCACTTCCCATTTGGTCATAGGAATGTTGCGTAGTTGTAGAAGACCTGTTGGGTGACGATGCTCTACCTTTACCTACTGACATTCAAGGCAATTTTCAATGAATTAGATAATATTGTGCTTCATGCCTACTTAAAAGAAGTGTTTCCTTATGTCAGCATACATTTTATTTACACTAGGATGCACACAATAAAATGATTTGTGGGATTCTTTGAGGATGGTGTTTCAAATATTTCCAATATCAGGATATACATACTTCCCTGAAATCATAACAATCCAACGTTATCTAGTTCATATCCTTCAAAATTAGGTTCTCTTAGATCTTTACTTTGAAGCCCAGATCTTACTTTTAAATACCAACTATCTTCTAGGAGATGTTATAGCTCTCACTCCCTCAAATCCTACCTTAATGGGTATAAGGGAAAATATCCTTGGCCTTCTACTTAGAGCATCTACCACTACATTCTCCTTCCCTTTGATGTATGAAATTCCAAATTCATATTCTGTTAAGAATTCACTCCATCTCCTTTGCCTGACATTCAAGTCCCTTTGGGTAAACACATATTTCAAACATTGGTGATCACTTTTGAGCACAAAGATTCCCCCTGCAAGGTAGTATCTCCATACATTTAAAGCTAGCACTACATCGGCCAACTCTAAATCATGCGTGGCATAAAGTTCCTCATGAGGTTTTAACTTTCTTAAGGCATACACTATTACTCCCTTGTCTTGCATTAATACTGCACTTAATCCTTTCTTATATGCATCAATGCATACAATAAATTCCCTATCCATGTCAAGTTCTTGCAAGATTGGTGCACTGGTGAACAATATTTTAAGTTCGGTGAATGTAATGTCACATTCCTTGGTCCACTCATATCTAATTCCTTTATGTTGGAGGATTGTGATATGTTTTGCAATTTTTTAGAATCCTTCAACAAACCTTCGATAGTATCTTGCTAAACCCATAAAACTATGCACTTCATGTGCATTTTTCAATATCGGCCAACCCATGATTTCTTTTTCCTTCTAAGTATCTACTAAGATCCCTTCACCAGATATAATATGCCATAGGTAATGAATCTTCTTTTCAAAGAAGGAACACATATAACTTTCCATACAAATGGTTCTCCCTGAGGCAAGAAAATACTATCCACAAGTTTTCTTCATGCTCCTTCTCATTATTCAAGTAGATGAGAATAACATATAGGAAGAATTTTACAAAGTGGTTGAGATACTTAAGGAAAACACTATTTATAAGATTCATGATTACTATGGGTGCATTGGTCACTCCAAATGTTACCACCATGAACTCGTAATGCTTAGTGCGTTAAGAATGTTTCCTTAGGAATATCGATGTCTTTAATTTTGTTAGCCTCTCTCATAAAACAATAATAAATCCAAAAATAAATAAATAAAATAAATATTCCAAGTTAGGAATTTCTGCCTAACTCTTGGGTTGTTCCTCTAAGATAGGAGTTAGTTTAGGTAACTCCTATATTGGTGTGTGTCTGGTGAGAAATTATCTCAACCGAAGGAGAAATTATCTCAACCAAAAGTGTCTAATATAGCACGCACTATCTTGAGAACACTGTCTCTCTTCTATTTATTTGTAACACTATATTCAATTTTTTTGATGAATGAAAATGAGAGAGAATACCTGAGGAAGCCATGGGGCTAAAGCCTTTTTCCACCCATAGTTTGTGTCTGGTTCTTATCTGTGATTTATATATTTCTCTGAGTTAATTTCTTTTTCATTATGTGGTATCAGAGCCTTGGAAAGCGCTGCGTTTCTCTATATATATGGTTTATTATGCAATAGATCGTTGGTGCGCACTTGAGACTTGACACTGAGGAGAAGTGTAATAGATCATTGGTGCATTCATATCTATTATGAGCGGAGGCCAGATTAGTGATATTTGTTAGTTGTTTAAAAATTGTTGTTTGCAAAGTGCTGGAGGTTGTGCATGTCAAAGTGATCTGTGTTGATAAGAGATGTTGTAGGCCATTAGGAAAAGCTACTGTGGTGAGTGGGCATTCAAACCCAAATATTTTAAAATTTGTCCGCTTCTAGAGATCTGGATACTATTTCCATGGTAAAATCGGATTGCTGAGTCTAGTCCAAGGAGTGAGAATGTTAGTTGTAAGCAGTGAAAACGGTATATCAGAGGCTGAAGCTTGAATTAAGGAGGATCTATGATTTTTTTTGTTGTTTTTTTTGTAGAAGAAACTCGGTGATCAAATACCATTGCCAAAAATGGAGGGCAAGTTGTTTCAAGAGCCGGAGTGAACTGTCAGCGTGTCAATTACCGAATTTTGGATGCCCCAATTCTACGATTGTGAGATAAGAAAATCATTGTGTCACATGAAATACAGTCGAAGAAATTGATTTCCTCATCACCACCACTGAATTTTCCTGGAAACAAGATTCGAAGGCTAGCATTTGCGCATTTAAATTCCACATTGAATTTCATTCCTTGTATATGATATATAGCTTTGCGCATTTGATTGAAAATGAAAGTAAAGAGTGAATGGATCTACTAGAGACCAGCTTTGCCTTGAAACAACGTGAGGAGGCTGCATATCGGAAAGCTACAGAAGTGGAGCGAGTGTGGTGCGAAGGCAAAGAGAAGTGCTGATGCGTGAGTGTTGAAAGTAAATTTATCTGAGAATTGAAGTTATACAAATGATTTTTTCTTATCAATCCTCCTGTTGCCAGCCATTATTTTGTTGGATTGAATTCAATGGCTCAAATGGAATCTGATTTGCTTCCATTGCATTGACAGTCAGTCATGGTATGGACTTTGAAATCCCATTCTTCTTTCTTGATCTCTCCATTAAAAAAATGCTCTGTTTCTATTTTAGGGATTTTTGCATCCGCAACAGATTCTGATTTGTCTACTGAAATCTCTCATATGTCTGCCATCCAAGCTGTGCAATTGCTGAATATTGATTTGAATTGCAGTGGAGTGCTATGACTATTGCTTTATTACATATATTGGGACCTTGCATTTTTTAACCAAATTGATGGCATCGGATGGGCGTGCATCCACACTAAGCATCACCTTCTCCTCTGGCTTGCCAATGTATATGCAAGCATAATATGTGTTCACCACTCTTTCTATGATTCGTATCATTCGCACTTCATATCCAAGAGTTCCCACTAAATCTCTCATCAACTGAAATGGATTTGGACTCCCCCTTTCTCATCTTCGTGCAATGCATCTATAAGATTTCCAATAGCAAATTCACCAACAATAATCGGCGGCAAGAGGTTTCCATCACAAGCAATTCTGAAGAAATTGTTGGATTTCGAAACCGCTGGAGAAGACCATGTTCAATAAAGATGATTTGATCGATCTCAGATTCTTTTGCTTCATTTATGGGTGTTGTTAACTGGTCATATGAATGCCATAAGTTTGATGATCCTGATAACCCCTGCTTTCTCAGTTGCTGATGTTTCACTAGCTCAGTGTCAACCACATGGGCCTCCACATAATCACCATCATTCTCATCCCATTGATTTGAGTGACCACGGGAAGAATTATCAGAGGAATAGGAGCTATTACAAAGCACCACCAGCCTTTGTTGTGATTGAGATTGACCCTTCTTTTTGCTACCGTCAAATTAATTCCACTGATTTTCATAATTTGCATAGACAGGAGATGTACTGCGTTAATAGTGTGACAAAGGAGCACTGTTGACGCCATTTTTGCAGAAGATCGAAGGCTCATAAAATATTGCAGAGTTGTGAAGCGTATACATGGAGGAAGTGACATATTTAAAAAAAAGAGCGATTATACTTGCCAGCATTCACCAAATGAAAAATCCCATTAAAATTAGAATGGTTCCCAGCATCATCGCCATTTTTATCATGCATGTTTGTGATGTTCTACTCTCTATTTGATTCCTCCGTTCCATCCCATAAAGTTGCAGGGTGAAATGCTACATAAGAGTATGCAATTTCGATTTAGATCCGATTTGAGTCAGCCTTGGGAGAGTTGTTGGTAATCTGCGATTTGTGGGAGTTTCTGCTGGACCCATTACATCCCCTCTTGTTTTGTCTCCCTGAATGCCAGGCTTTGCTTCTCCAGATGCCTCTCGTCTTTCTCAGCCGACTGTGAAGAGATGTAACAATACCAATGTCAAAAGAGTAATAGCTTTTAATAGATCAGAAAAAGATTCCTTCGCTCCTCTTGCTTGTGAGCAGCCTGAAACCGTTCAACACCTCTGAAAAGGAAGTTAGAGGAAGCCAATTTGGATGATGACTTTACTCAAAGTTTTCAATCTCCACAGTCCCTTGTAGCCATTGTGTAAAATCCAATTGTTTTTTGATGGGCTTTGGATTGCTATTGCAGGAAAATCACTAATTTTCATTTTTGAGGGCCTGGAAGAAATCTTTTCATTTAGGCAAAGCGTTGCTTCATAAATATTGTTGCTTTGCACAGAATTTTGATTGATATCGCAGGAAGTCAGTGAGCATAAGCCAGCAAGAAGCCAGCCAGCAATGAGCCAGCATGATAACACATTCTAGTTTGAGCTACCATGGCCTAATGGAAACTTGGTGAGGTTTTTCAAAGTTTTTTATTATTTAAAAAAAAAAAAAAGGTTGTAGTCAAAGTTGAAAGGGTCATAATTTTCCAAAGTTAAAAGTCATTAAAAGGTTGGTAAAATAAATTTTTGGAGTGTTAAGGTGATTTTTTTTTGTAGTTTTGGAGTGATAAGTATTTTGTAACTTTGGAGAGATAAGTGAATATTTTTTTTCCAGAAGGTTGAGTCACTAGTTATTTAATTTTTGAAGACGAGTTGCTTCAAGCATTTGTGAGCTTGACATTCTCATTGCTTCAGAAGTTGAAAAATGATGTACTCCAGTCATTAATAAAAACATATCACTTTTGTGGTGATTGTGTCCTAGATCCGCTCGAAATTGAATAAGGGGATCTTAGGTACACAAAGAGTGCGTTGATGATGATGCATGCTTCATATTGTTGCTTTTTTATTTGTGTCTAGTTTTGACACGTAAATGATCTCATTTCATGCACACATAAAATACAATGCAAGCAAGCACAACACTTGTAACAAAATAGCTTCAAGGAAGGATAATTAAGCTCAACACATGCATTTGCATCACTACAACAACTAATCAAAGTTTTCAACATCAGCATTCTACCTCAATAAGCAAATTCACTCAATACAATCAAGCTCATGAATCTGCAGACTCCAACATTTCAAAGCAATGTCTACATCACTACAATCAAGTTAATGAATATGTAAACTTCAACATTTCAGAGCATAGTCTACATCAACATTATTGAACTTGTAATCAATGTTATGAAACCAGCTCAAGAAAAGATAGAAAAGATGGATCAACGCCTTAGAATTCAGCCTCTTCGAGGGGGAAACCTCCTTTACATTACATAAATGAACAATTCTT
>APFE030704784.1:50508-67591 GCA_000404065.3 Pinus taeda | reverse complement strand
CACAAAAATAACAATAGAGGGATTCTATGGGGCACAATAATAACAATATGGGGGCAATAGGGGAACAACAATATTAATGAGGGGTACAACTACCATAGTAATGGGGTAATCACTAGTATTATAGGGATCCAACAATCAAACTCAAATTACATTGAATTGTAAGGGTGAATTCTCGGTTGAAACTGACACCCAAGTCTTGAACTGAGTCAAATTGAATTCATTGTAGTGAGTCATTAAAATCATTGTAAGCGTTTTTGGGTGCATTTTGGACAGTGTTCGACACCCTTCCTTTAAAGCACAATCAAGTGAGTTCACAAGTTTTAACTCTAAATGAAACACACAACAAGTTCACATATCTTGTAAGCAAGCGTGAGTATTCATTCAAGCAATTTGCGTCAAAACAGTACAAAGTTCACACCTTCAAGCGAGCCAGAGTGAATTTCATTGCAACAACCATCAAAGCAACCAAACAAGTTCAACTCTAAGACCAATCAAGCAAGTTGAGATCGAATCAAGTGAGCGTGGCTATTCCTTCAAGTGAACGTAAGGCAAGTGAGCATTCACTCAAACACGATCGTCATCAAGTGAGCGTGAATTCCAGAGTTTAAGTAAGAAAGTTCTACAACTCTAGCAAGTGTTCCCAGCAAGTGCAATATGCAACAAATCAAGTGAGCGTGCCATTCAAGTCACATAGCAGGAGAGCCTGATTTCAAGTGAGCAAGTTCAAATGGCGCAACATATTCAGTTGTTAAACATTCTTCACAGTTTGATCATCTCCAATGATGAAGACATGGTTCACATCAGCAAAGAAACTCTTGCTGATATTTCATGACATCTACAGCAAACACATGAAACCATTGAGTTTCTTCAACTAGAGTTGCAACTACAAAGAGATGAGATGCAACAAAAAAGTGCTTCTTCCAAGTCATTCACCCATACAGATGAAGATAAAGATGTTGATTCCAAATCACTCATCCAAACAACTTCAAGTGTCGAAGCTGTTCATGATCAAATTCAAATTTCTTCCAAACCCATCATCAAGCCCTGGGAAGAAATTCAAAATAACAAGAATCGACGAGGCTTAGGATATGTCACTGATGACACCAACTTACATATCCCAGATTATTCCAAGCCAATTAAGTTCATGAGTGTAGGATTTCTTGAACCACTCACCTCAGTAGGTTCCGAGAAAGTTGCAGAAAAACAGAATTGCACGCAAACTGAAGTTGATGTCCAACCGAAATGTTCTCATTGTCAAAGAACTGGTCATATGGAAGATCAGTGTTTTGATCTCCATCCTTGTTGCCATGGTGGCAAGCCTAATCATTCCTCAGAAAAATGTCGCAACCAACAAAAAACAACCAGATTGAAGATACATTATGAATGGATCGATCCTTGGAATGGTCATCCACAGTCAAAAGATTGTCTCAGTTCTAAAACTGACTACAATCACACATAGTGCAACCAGCAGTGAACCGATGATGGTACTATCATGCAGTTGAACAAGGGAGTCCAACAATGAAACTCTCATACACTTGAAGGGGGGAAATTCCGATATATTTTGGAGAAGATTATCTTTCCTTTCAGTTGACAAAGGGGGGAAATTTCAATGAAATTGACAAGTGGTTGTCAGACTGAAAGTATCGACACATCAGTGAAGCAGCTAGTGGACATCTTCATCAGCCAGTGGGCATTTGTCATTAGCAGTGAGCATCAGCAAATTCGCCAGTGGGCGATCGACAGCCAAAGCCGTAGTGAGCAACTTTCATCATAGCAAAAACAACATTGAGTTGTTTTTCGACATCTTCAGCTAGTGGGCAATCATCATCAGCAAATAATCTAGTGGGTGTTCATCAAATTGTGTCAGTGGACACTGGATGTTGTTTTCAAGCAAAAGACAGTTGGATCCTTTTATGGCTTGGCACATGATGGAGTTGTCAAGAGACATTTATAGATGAATCAGACTTGCAACTGACTCATGTTCTCTTCAGATTTGAGTTTTCTTTAGCATCCAGATTTGGTGGTTTTTTTAGGCAAATGATTTTTGAGGAGCAACTTCAGAACTTAGAAGATGGTTCCTTGTTCTTTTTGGATTTGTCATTGAGGGGGGGAATGTTAGACTCTCTCATAAAACAATAATAAATCCAAAAATAAATAAATAAATTAAATATTTCAAGTTAGGAATTTGTGCCTAACTCTTGGGTTGTTCCTCTAAGATAGGAGTTAGTTTAGGTAACTCCTATATTGGTGTGCGTCTGGTGAGAAATTATCTCAACCAAAGGAGAAATTATCTCAACCAAAAGTGTCTAAGATAGCATGCACTATCTTGAGAACACCGTCTCTCTTGTATTTATTTGTAACATGATATTCAATTTTTTTGATGAATGAAAATGAGAGAGAATACCTGAGGAAGCCATGAGGCTGAAGCCTTTTTCCACCCATAGTTTGTGTCTGGTTTTTATTTGTGATTTATATATTTCTTTGAGTTAATTTCTTTTTCATTAAATTCTTAAATGATGATAACTATAACAAAGATCAATTTTTGAAAAGACAAAATCCCCTATAATTTGGTTGAAGAGATCATCAATTCAAGGCATTAGATACCTATTGTTTACTCTAGCTTTATTTAAGTCATGATAGTCTATATAGAGCTGCAAGGAACCATCCTTCTTCTTGAAACAAATTACAGGTGCACCCCAAGGTGTGGTATTGGGTCAGATGAGTCTTAAGTTTAATAGTTCCTTTAGATGTATTTGCAATTCTTGAAGCTCCAGAGCCATCATTTTATAGGGTGTCTTTGAGATTGGTTTTGTAGTAGGTTTTAATCCTATTATGAAATTAATCCTCCTTTCAGGAGGTAAGCATGGTAATTCCCTTGGAAAAACATCTGGAAATTCAAGAAACATAAGATATTGCTCTAGGGATTGTTCCTTTTATTTGATTAATTCCTCTATTGCATATACTTGAAAAACTTTTTTAGGAAATTCTTCCTTTGCATTGTTGAGTTGACATGTAAAAATATTTTCCTTTTAATACCCAAGATTTGGATTGACTCTCCTTGATCATTTATGCAAAGAATTATTTTTGCATAACAGTCCACCCAAGCCTAGTGAGCTTCCAACTAATCCATCGCTATTATGACACCATTAGTTCCTAAGGTAGTGACATATAATTTTAACTTAGTTGAATATATTCCTCCACTCTTGACTCTACGAACTATAGTTTCCCTAAAGCCATTTCTACCTATCTAAAATATTTTTACTTGTGTGTTACCAACCCACATTTATTTAATGCATATGGAGAAATGAAACTATTAGTTGCACCAAAATCAAATATGATTTTTATTTTTATGTTGTTAATCGTACCTGATCACTCCACTATAGTGGAATGATGTTTCTTCTATTTGTCATTGACTTTCTATGATTTCCTTTGGTATTTAATGATGTCCCTTTTCCTTCCCTATGCACAACACTTGACGAATCCTCCAGGAAATCACACTGGAAATGAGGTCCTCCACATCCCCAACAATTAACATGTGGTGATCCCCTTGCACCATTCTATGAGTTTCTTGAAAATGAGTTCATCCCCCACACGCTTCTTCCTCTACTGAAGATTCCTTTAGAGTTCCACTGTGTTATGTTAGACCCTGATGAAACCATAGATAAAACATTAGATTCCACTAGAGCCCTTGATCCTACTCCCCTTGGAGTAAACGTAACACCATAAGGAGATGGCCTCGAACTACCCGCCTAAAGAAGTGCCGAGGGGTCTTACCCAAAAATCCTAGTTGTGGGGGTCGCATCAACCTGATGCCCCTTTTGATCCCTACATGCTCCTCTACATATCGGGAACATTAAACTTCCTCTCCTACTAACGATGGTCTCCACATTCTAACCATGGACCTGATTTGTGGTTTAATCCATACAAAAAATTCTCAACTTGGAATTCATAAATGTCTAGACAGGACATATTTTACGAGTTCCATAAATCTCATCTCATATTTCTGCACTATTTTTTTTACCTTGGACTAACACGTGGAAGGCTATATCCCATTACTCTTGAAAGTAGGGTGGCAAGTACTTTGTGCATAATTTTTCCTCAAACAATTCCCAGGGAATGTTATCTAATGTGAGATGCAACTATTTTTCTATATTTCCCCACCAAATTAATGCACTTCCCCTTACCTAGAATATATTGATATTTGTCTTGGAGGCAGAAGCATATTACTTTAGTGAAAAACACCTTGTCATACCTTCTAACCATGGTTCAACATGTTCACTGGCTTGTCCTCTTGAGAATTCTAGGAGCTTGATCTTTTGCGTCTCCCTAGAAATATCCTCATGAGGTTGTCTAAGATCTGATGTTTTAAGTCCGTCTGGGTTTCCTTCCTTAAAGAAAGGTCTCTCTTCCTTGGTACTAACTATTGGTGGCCCTTTTAGTGTTTTCAAGATTTGCTTCCAGAAAGCACATTATAATGGTTAACGCAAGTATTAGAGTGATTGGTGTTGGCGATGGTGCTGGTGGGGTTGACAATGGTGGCACTACTGGCCAGTCTTGTCGTCAACGTGTCTCTACCATCTCAACTTTGTTCTGGCCACAAAATATGGTTATGAGTGTTTAGATGCAACTTAGTTTAAAAAATTTAAAATCATAAACTCAAGCTTCTATAAGGGTATATGTTTTATACTATTATTACCTACATGATGGTGTTACTAATACTGAGGTCAAGGAAGGTGGTATCATTACTTCTGTGTCCTAAATTGAAGAGTAATATGTTCTAATATTTAACAATATGTAACAATACTTATCATACTACATAGGTATTTATAGTTCATCAGGGGTTTTTCATTAATGGTTTTAGCTCAATGTTTATAATATTTGACTAATTTCGTTCAACGATCTATATTTAATAATGCTACCATGTTACAATCTATCCATGTGTTTCCTACATGGCCTCCTCCTTAAAATGTTTAGTTATCTTGTAGGTTAATGTTTTTAAGCATATATATACATACATATATATATATATATATATATATTATAATATATATATATATATATATATATATATATATATATCACATCATGTCTATTATGTATAAGGAATATTGCGCATAAACGAGGATCATAATAACTGACAACAAAGGAGGATCATAATTGAAATGCAAAAGGTAGGGTGAAAGCTTGAAAAGGAATGGCTACTCAAGAGGAGAAATTCGTCCACTTGTTTTCCAACCATGTTATATTTGTGGATGACAACTTTCTAGAATAAGAATACTTGCAATAAACATAAAATGTGTTAAAGGTAGATAAATAATAAGCAAAATAATAAAATAAATTAAGGAACATTTTTAAAAATAAATAAAAATTAGACAAGACTGGGGTGCATGAATACCTGAATGAGCTCCTCTTGGTTTCAATAATAATTTATTGGAGTAGTCTAATCTTGGAGCAACCATTCCTCTATTTGATGGAGCAACAACAAAGTAAACATTGACTTGTTTGTTCTTCGTTTTAAACGAGGGATGTTTGCTCCAAGAATATCCAAATCCTAAATTATTCTCTACTAAACAAGGCCAACCACATAAAGGTGGAAGCCCTTATGGCCCTCCCCCACCACATTACTCTCCATTCCCCAGTACCCAATATATATATATATATATATATATATATATATATATATATATATATATATATATATATATATATATATATATATATATATATATATATATTATAAAAAAAGTTGACATGAACAAGTTAAGATTCATGCTTACACACTAGCAAAACAAATTATTTGATAAAGAAACATATTTGTTGACATTCATCCTTTGGAAACTTCTAAGAAAATATATTTCATATTGTTCTAGCATAATTACAAAAAAAAGTATACAAGAACTAATACAAAAATATGTATACATAAATATGTCTTTTTTTACATCAAAAATATTTTACAACAATAAGTCTTATACTCTACACTATAATATTGTACATCATCAATTTTTTTTGCCTCTTCTTATTATCGCCCATATAATTCAAATGTTTTCATCCATTTTTGCATTTTCATATTCTAGCCAGGGCTATTTTGATGATGATTGTAATTGGCTTCTATGACGCATTGCACCCCGGGTCGTGATGTTCTCACAGAGTCAAGGATGTTGTGGGGGAGCATCACCTATGAAAATATTAAATTTATATGGTTAGTTATTGAATATCGTTGAAGTATTTTTTAATAATAAAAAATACCTTTGTAATGTAATTATTTACCTTGCACACTAGTCGAGATCATTGCAATGACTGCCTCATGGTCCTCTTCTAGTTGAGGATCCTCTTGTATGACATGCTCTTCCATTCAAACCAAAAAATTTATAAGTAGACAATCGTAAATGAATAAGTAAAAAAAAGTACATACTTTATAAGTACACAATTATTAGGTATATGATTAAAATACAACCCTATTACCATTGTGGGCCTCATATTGGGGTTGCACCCCACTGTCATGGGGTTCCTTGGGGGTACGAAAATGTTCTGGATGGTGCACACTATTAGAGGACCGATGCTCAATAGTCATAGGATCATTTATAGTTGTACTTCTCTCCTGCTAATTAAAGCAAAGTAACACATTAGATTTATATCAAACATTATTGTATTTTATAATTAATGAAAGGTTAATGTGGATTGATTTTTATTTACCTTATCCTTCAAACCAAATCTTGGGGTTTGCCCCATTCTTTTTCGGTATTTAAATGCGCCTTTAAATCTAAACTTGAAACCAATTTCAATGTATTCCTTCTAGCTTTAATTCCGAATATATCACCATTGATTGCATAAGAGTATTGATTTTTGTTAATTGCTATCACAATTACAAGAATGTTGGAAGGCGATATAACATATAGTATTGTTAAGTATTGGGTACTTACAAATCATGCATGTGGCACCAAATAGTCGTCCTAGCCTTGTTTGTGCTACCCATGCTTCTCAAGACTTTGCCTTGGTTTCCTTCAAAGTGTGGGGGAACCTATGAAAAGTTTCAAGTATGTTATATACTACAATTTTATTCAAAACCAAAAAAAATTAAACTTATTCAATTCAGGATGTAATTTGTACCTTTCTTAACCAAGTGGTGTTTTCGCTTCTTTTCTCAATACCTTCTTCTTTGTGTCCTCGATGAGGCCCTTCCATTCCATATCAGGAATCATGGGAGGGCACTCATACCTAGGGTTTTATTCGAATTTTATCCTATAGTGGTATCGTAGCTTTTTAAACTATTTTCTAGCTGTGACGGTGATCTTGGTTTTATTGAAGGTACCTACCCTGAATAGATCTTTAAGGTTGTCCATAAGCTCTTTGTTAATGTTGTAATTTAGGCAATTCCACCTTCCGTGTATGATGGACCCAAAAAATTCTAACGCTTTATCATTCATTCTTGTATAAAACAAGTCAATGATACCTACATGCAAAAAGATAGGATTGTTAGTTTGAAAATAATAATATAGACGACTTATGTTTTAGATAGAAAACATGAAGCAGTTAAAACACCAAAACATACCATGAACTTTTGGTGTTCTTATTGGAATTCCTTCATCATTCACCAAAATGTGCAGTGAATCTTCCCCATGCTCTTAACACGTGATGCTCTAGTAAATGAACCCATAATGTCATCAGTACTAGGGTCATCTCTATCACCACCTAATCTAGAGTCTGGGTGCATGTTTGGCTTAGTGGTCATGTGCTCATTGGTCACAACCAATTGTGTGGACCTAGTGTTAGTACTAGGTGCATGTCCACTCAAAGGTGGAGTAGTGAATAACTACCTCGTGGATATATGTTGGGTGTTAGTGCTGGCTAGGCGCTCATGTCATGTCTCTTTAAGTCCACTAGTACCAACACCGAGCTAAGGATCGACTCACTATTATGAGGGGAAAAGTTCCTCCAAATAACTCTACATAAGAGAGAAAATATTTTTTTGATTAAATAATGTAAAAGTTAAAAAACAAACTTTCATAATTAAACTTATGACATAAAATGAAAGAAGAAAAAATTCACTTTGGCATTCTATTTTTCTTAGTGCTTTAGTCTACCATTTAAGTACTCAAGTCTTAGTTAATAGGTCCTAAATTTCCTTGTATCAAAGCATTTATAAGTTCTTCCATTCTTTAATAAATTTATACTAAGCTTGGGGTGTAGCTCTTTGCAAAATGGCTATAGTCAATTCTTGACAAGGCATGTATTAATTAGTGCATTTGGTAAAATGTATGTTGACGCAATACATGACTTCAATCAAGTTCTGTTGTATATAATAAAGACCAAACGATTCCATCAAAATCTCCACAATTTGACCAAATTCTTATGAAAAATGAATAGATGTATGCTCTATTGGCTATATGCCTCTCTATCTATCCACAAATGTAACTTGTTGAGGAAAATGTGAACAATTAGTTGAAAGATAAGTATGGAGAGAATATGGAAAGAATGTGGATAATTCTATAAAATTTTGATCTATTATTATTTTTTAAATTAATAGAGACAAAACACTATTAGGGTTATTTATTTAAGTGCCATTAGCTATATGAGTTAGATATTGCTTGAACCTTTTCTTTGGGTGAAGCATGGGATGCTTATACATATTCCATAAAGTAAATGTCTTATGGATGTCAAATGACGAGTTCTATGCATATGCATATTTGAAATAAACATAGGTATGCATAGGACATCTCTTCCATGTGTTGAAAGTGATCCATATAGATTATAGATGGTAGTCACGTGGTTGGATATCACTAGTAGAAAATGATAAATTAGTGACTAAGTGACTAAAAAGTTAGTCACCGTAGCTCTTCCAAGTGAAATACTACAAAAAATGATCAATCTTAAGTGACCCAACTAAAACGACTAACATAAATGAATGATTTAGTCTCTTGTTAAAATATATGACTGGTTAATATCTAATACAACTAAAAATGACTAATGTGAATGACTAATTTAGTCTAGGAACAAAAATATGACTACCTAACAAGTATTATAATAATTCATATCAATGATTTATGTTAGCCATTTTAATTGTGTCACTTCAACAATCTAAACTTACAATGATAGGGGATTCAAAAGTTGTTATAGATTGGCTAAAATAATATACTTTCTTAAACACTTCTTTATTGAATCAACGAATTATTAGAATTATGGAGCTTATTATAATCTACAAAGTTATTATGTGATCACATTCACTGGGAATTAAATTCAAACAATGACAAACTATCCAAAATGGGATTGGGTTTACAGTTGGATCAAATACATGATGAAGAATACCTACAAGGAGAAGTGTTGGTCAATTATTAGAGGACACATTTCCTTTAGTTGAAGACTTAACTTTTCATGAATATCTACATTTTTTATAATTAGGTTCATATTCATTGAACTTAAGACACTAGTTTTTAAATTGGATCTCAAGTTTTTTTATCTAGTTTGAACATACATTATGGATATAGTAGTACTATAATCTTATGGAATTGTTTTGATTCCTATCATGGGATTTTGATATTGCTCGAACATTAAATGTTTCACATATTAGAATACCATGCCATACATATGTTAGATTATGTAAATTAGAATAATATCTATTATCACTATTTATTCATCAATCTGGTGCTAACATTGATGTTTTTAAATTTATTTTCATTTTGTTCAATTTCGAGGGTTCATAATTTTAAACTTAACTAATATTTTAGTCATTGCGCAAAATTCTAAACCTATCATTCTTGAGCTCCATAGGAACTGAATTCCAAAAGAAAAATGTATTACATACTTCGAGGGCTTCCACAATTACCAGATGGATCAAACCCTTGATTGGGCCTCTTCACGCATTTCCCTTCGCATGGATTTTGTTTTTCGTTTTCTCATTATCTACCTCAAAATGGTGTTAGTGTCTCCTCTTGTTTTCCTATTTGATCTCTGCATTTTCTAGCCCTAACCCAGCTTGTGCCCCATTTCATCTTTTTATTTTCTTGTTATCCTCAAGCGTTTTCCATCCCCTATATTATATTGACCTATTGCAAATTTGGAGTGATTGTATGAGCTGATGAAAATTTGGAGTAGAGGATCATGATCTCATACCTATTTGTAGATTGACATTTTTTTCAAAGGACTACTTTTTCAACACATGGGATCATGGCCCACTTCAAGAAATTCTTTTTTTAAAAAACCCCAAATCGGCTATTTGAAATTTTAGAGCAACTCTATGGTATGCATCACACCCATTCCTTGCTAACTTCTTTCCTTTTGCATATTTTGAGGGGAATTGTTTTCTCAATGACCCAAATTCATGTTTGGAGAACTCAAATGGACTTTTAGATAACCCAAACGATTTACCCAAATCAATCATTTGAACTATCTATAAATATTTCTTGATAACCTAATGAAGATGTTTCTATTTTTTTAAGTGAATTTTTTAAATTTGTTTTTAACTGAATTTTTCTATTTTAATTTTAAGATGATTTGTTGTCCAAGAGGATTGAATTTGTGGCATGAATTATGCATTGTTTGATTCCTTCTTCAGAATAAATGTTTTGGAGGAGGAATATTGTCATATTTATATGAAAAACATTGTGAACCAATTAAGAGACCAATGGGCCTAATGCCTCATTTTTTGTGTGCAAATCTAGAGAGGGAGAGAGGAAGAGTGAAGTGACAAACATTGTTTCTTAGTATGACATGATGAATATCATGGAATACCCCAGGAAGTTCAAGGGCTTCCCTTTTCTTCCTATAGAGATGGTCCATCATTTTTTTGCGGTTGGGTGAGAGTTGGCTGGCATTGGAAGTTCATCACAATGTCATTCTGATGCACTATGAGGAGGGAGGATGAGCTATTCTTTCCTTCATGTTGTTTTTTATTCTCATTTACGAGTAAAATACATGGGAGAATAAGACTGGAAGCAATGAGGATCCTTTGTGTTCCTGAAGGAGTGAAACTTTGAGCAGACAATGAAATTCATTTGTTTTGACGATCCTTGTGTGGACAACAAAGACCTTCCTTTCTTTGCTTGGGAAAATGGTTATTTTAGTGTAGGTAACGAAACCATCCTTCTAATCTATAGATGCATGCGAGTAACTTTGGGGCAGTCAGCAAGAGTTCAATCACCTTGATCCTAGCCCAAAATAGGGATGCAAAGGGGAAAATAATGAGATAGGAATTAAAGCAAACCATGTTGAGGAAGCCGAATTGGTCGGGAGCCTCAAACAAAAAAATTATTTTGCAAGCAAACTTTGGTCTGTTCCTTGTCGCATTGATCCAACAAATTGACTTTCTAGCCTACCTAAAGGAGGCGACGCTCTATGAAACCTATTGCCAAGGGCAAGTGAAGTTCTGTTTTTATTTGAAGCAGTTGGCCAATGGTATTAGTCTCTCTTTTATGTTGATAGTTCATTAACATGAGATTTGAAGAGAAGATGAATACTCGTTCACTTTTGTTTGGCATAGAAGGAAGCACTCTTGAGGATACCTAAAGTCTTAACCCTTACCTCCTAGAGTCGAAATCTTCTTGGAAGTCCAACAAGAGAGTGGGAAGAAAGTCCATAGCTAAAGAAGTGTGAATTCTGTGAGATCAGTAAATCTCGAGATACCTTTGCAATTTGGGGTGTAGATCAAAACATAATTTGGGTTGAATAAGATAAGAAAGGTCGAAGTTACTTCAGGAGGAAAGCTCCATTAAGTAAGAATCAATTTCTTAATGTTCTATAAACAATACTTGGGCTCTATGGTTAGGGTTTGTTGAATCACAGTCTGACTTGGTTAATCAATGTGGAACAAGAAGTATCCTGTTATGTGACATTATTATAAGTAGTTAAATTTATTGTTGAAAGAACATATTGATTGTTTTAGCTTTTATTCGTTGGAATTTTTTTTTTTATTATTATTATTGAAACCCTAGCATCCTATAGAAAGATTACCCTAGACCATTACATTCTTTATGCTGGAAAATAACATGAATTTACTTCTTACAACATTTACATGTATAAAATATTGTTGCTATTAACTGTGAGACATGAAAACAAAATTAAGCTTGAGAGCATGTCACAATCATGTGATGATTCAAATTCATCTTTACTTGGTACCAAAATTTAGATGTGTTTTATTTTCAGTTGTTAGCAACCATATTTATAAAGAAAACAACACAAAACAAAACAAAAGATAGATTGGGAAATACCAATTTTCACTGTAGTTCATGGGCATTTCCATGTTTATACCTTTTGGTAGGTTTGTTGTAGTGTCATTTATGTCTTGTGTTCTACATTTTTCTTACATGTCTCTACAAGACACATACATTATATTGATTCATCATAGGGCCTTATAGTTATTGACATGTTATATAATAAGGATCATGGTGATCTGTCCCTTGGGACATTAGATTGAGGACATGATTCATAGAGTTTGTGTACTTTTCATGGTGAAACACTTCCAAATACTAGTATCCCCTTAAACTCTTGAGCTAAAAATATGTCATTTGCTACTCCCACATCCTTGCCCTAGTTCTTAAACTTTGGGAAAGAAACATCATATACTCCAACTAGGCCATTATTGATAGGTTCAGTGCTTGGATTTCCCACAACAAAACAAGGCCTTAATATGTGTTAATGTTTGGAATAAATGCAATTAGAAAACTGTAAGAATCCATGATTGTGTAGTAATAAAAACCATTTGAATGTTGTCAATGGGGGCTTTCCTACTTAGTGAAAGAAGGGTGTCAGTATAAACCACCCTTGGCCAAGGTTCAAGTCTCCCTTATGACATGTTTTCCCCTTTTGGGCCACTTTTTCTTGTGATTCTGATTGAAATTGAGGCCTCATGCATGTCCCAGGTCACTTTGGCAGAATATATATTTCCCAGTCATAACTTCTTTATCCCAAAGATTATAGTTGAAGCATTATAAATTCGATTGCAATTTTTGATAACCCCGAGATAGGGGTAGGGCACACTTGCTAAATCATAACAAAAAGAAGATAGTCTAATAAAAACATTTGAATGTATATTTGTGGGTGTATTTGTTTCTCTTTCAAGACCTTCAGAGATTATTTGAAAAATCAAGTTAGAACTTAGGTATTTGTGGCTACTATGAAATATTAAAAAAATGTAAACTCTACCTTGGGACATAAGCACTAGCCTTATTAGGCCACAATATAGTTGGTTGGCCCCAGAGGACCTTCCAACGCTAAATTTGATCACCTAATCAACATACCCATGCACAAAAGACACCATATAGAGGATATATCACGCATAATAGTCCACTCATTCTTTTCAAAAAAGTTTGTCAAATGTCTAAGATATTTGAAAATTGATGTCAAAGCTATATTGTTTCCAAAACAATCTACTTTGGTTGTATGAAAAAATCACAGATAAATCAGGAGTGAACATAATTACTTTCCTTCTCATGATCATGAATACTTTCTGATTGATACAAAAATAAAAATAGGTTTATATTTGAGCCATTTCATTTCTTTCATAGGTTGGCAACTTACATTGTAATGTTTTGTAACATTATCTATGCTTGTCTTTAACAAAAAATCATGAATTCATGTACATGAGTTGTAGTTGAAAGATCTACAATACATGCACTATGTTATTCCCCTATACCAATAGGTGTCATATATCATGATAGACTTGGTTTAGCTTTGTAATATGTTCATACCTTTACTTGTTGCAAAGGTTTTCCATATTTGTAAAAAATTAAAAAATTTAAAGAGGGTATACCTTAAAAGAAAAATCAAAGGGTGAAAAGAATAAAAAGATGGTCAAAAAAATAAAAGAAAATGAACCCCAACAAAAACAAAGACTAGGAAAATGTGCAAGTCTAAATGCCACTACTTTTTTACTCTTGTAGAATAAACAATTGTGTGCAGCATGTCACTTCTGCCACAATTTATGAATAGTCAAATAGTTTAAGCTTGGCTAGTTCATTTTTCAATTTCATGTTGTAGAAATAGAGAATAAAGATCTGACCAAACAGTGTAATCTTGGCAGATAAGTAGATAGGTAGAGTGAATTAAGGAGCTCAACAGTTTAATCTGAGCCCTTGGATGTAATAAGTGTAGACTTAGATAAGCCATCACCATGTAAAAGAAAAGAAAGTTTGATAAGGGTTTGCCAGACTAAGTGCACCCTAATAAAGAAGTGAAAATGTTAGCTTGAGTAGGTAGGGTAGGTAGATGATGGTTGCAAAATAACATGTGGTGAATGATAAGTCTAAATGTGTAAATATTTTACTTTCATCATAAAGCAAAGGCATGTATCACATGAAAGGCACATAAATCAAGCAAAGTAAAAAATAATTAACTTCCCTACTCATTTCCCCTAAATTTTCACTAATTTCCCATAAGTGCCAAGGTATTTATCAAGTTAGAGGGGCTCAGAGCATTTCTATAACTATTGGAGAGACCGGACCCTTGACCCAATAATTTATAATGCCTAAGTACTTAAAACCCCTTCATCAATATTCATCCCCCTTCATAAGTTATTCATTTCCCTAATAAAATCTTATATTACTTAGGCATTATATAAAATCTTATATTTTATAAGTTTTTCCTAAAGTAAAATCTTATATTACTTAGGGAAATTAAAATATTTTCCATAAAAACCCTCATTTTTCACTTAGCTTAAGTTTTAAACACACATGAAAATGTTTTAGATTTAGCTTTTTTTCCATTCATTTGGTCATATTAATTACTAACTTATATTATTGTATAGTTCCCCAATAAAGGTTACCCGCTCCTGTATTATCATAACTATGTAAAAACCCCGAAATCATATATATCCTGCCCCTCAGTTAAATATAACCATAATACATCAATAATTGGGATTAATTAGTTAAGCCGTAACTAATTAAGAACCCCGACCCCGTCATATTAAATAAGGATTAATTAAATCCCACAGTTAATTAATAACTTTTTCCACCAATCTCGTCACTCACGATGCAATTAAGAAACTTTAAACATGTCAAGCTCACCCTCCATTAATTTCCTACCACCTCACCTCCTAGATAGCCATCTGATCAAGCCCCCCCAGATCCGGCGATTGTCGTACATATCGCACAACTCTTTGTGACCAAACATTAGCACGCGACCGCAAGCAGTTTTGCAAACAGTGCAATTGCCACCCATCACTCATTGTATGGAATAGCTCGGTCGATCCCAAATACTGCCTCCCCTCCATTAGCGGTGTGATGAAAACCACTTACCGCCTCTCGCTAATGACAAAACATCAAATCTTTTGCCTGCTAATGCCACTCGTCCAAATCCTGAAACCCACCAAAATTTTGACTTTGTATAAAAAACAAAAATAATTAATTTGTCATCCTATTCTGCGAACGCATACATCCATGCAAACTGAATGTCGAAGATCAACCAACTCGTGCACCTAATTACCAACCACCTTCAAAACTTACAGTCGATGCCGCGCAAAGTCCGCTATTACACCAAGTGAACCTATATCCTATCGCCCTCACTAAAAATAGGTATTTACTAGTTTCCCATCAAGAAACCCTGTGAATATTTGCTTTCTCTGCAATTAATTGAAAGAACCCCAAATTTCACCATAATTCAGTTGCTGCACTTGAAATTCAAGTTCCCCAGACCCTCCGTTTCACCAATTTTACAAAAACAAAAAATCAGTTTCTATTTGAATCCATAAGAACCAGAATGGAAACCCCCGTTGCCCTAAATATTGCACATATTACCACCCTGCACCATGATTTAGATTATTTTCCTCTGGCTGATAAATATTTCCAAATAAAAGAATTGACCATTGATAAAGACCACCTGAGAGTATTTTGCCAATGCCAAGATAATCACCTGAATGGCTATGATACCGTGGGACTTTGGGAATCCAATCTCCCAATGTACTTTCTCTCCTCTGTGTACATTTTCCCTGACATTATACATCAGTGTCATGCCAACTATGATCCCAGCCCTCACCCCCATTTCCTTTGGAGTTTTGCTTAAGAAATCATCTAAATTGTCCCTGTCTGAACTTAGTCACCTGTGCCAGACTTTCATATATAAGGAGCATCAAACCAATAATCCCCCTCCCTATTTGTCAGTTTTCTCACAAAAATAGACAAAATCATAGTTCATATGATAGCTACAATCATGGGATTTAATACCAGTGAATATGTAGATGAATTGACCCTGGTTTTAATGTCCATTTTTACCCCTAGTCAGCCCCCTGCTATCAAGTACAATTATGCTGCATTTATTGCTGAGAAAATCCATGACCAGTTTATGAGACTGGAAAATGAGAAAGTATTCAAGTAATCAACATTCATATATCACCTCATCCTCTACTATCAATCCGACAAATTCCCATTTTTTGTGAATAAATTTGACACAAAGAGTAATCCAAGGTCAGTGATTTTTTAACTTCTATCTTCCAACATTATTTTGCTTGTCCTTATTCATATAATGAATTCATTAACTAGTTTGTCCACCCAGTGACCACCATGCTGATAGGAAATCCTCCTCCTAGGATTAGTGATGAAATCAAAAGGATCCTTTAGCTATCCAAATAGTACAAGGTAGGTGACTGGTACTTGTACTAGAACCACACAAAGGTTAGGATATATGGTTGTCAGCTTCCTCCATTCAAGCTACTAAAATATGTTCCAATGAGGTTGTTTGCATTGGAGTATTACAGACAAAAGATAAACTCAGATCAGATCCACTTTACCAAGGCCAAGAAGAAAGCATAGTTGAGAATCAAGGATCACTCAGGCCCATTTGTCTGCAACAATAGAGAAGCAGACAAAGCAACAGAAGAAATCCTAAAACACCTCAAATTAAGTAAAAATTTTGGTTGGAAATATGACCCACACAGTTTCATTTGTGATAGGAGAATGAAAAATAGACTATCACCATATTTACATCACAGAATCCCAAAAACGGAGAAATATGCTAATATGGATAAATGGAGGGAAGGAACTCTTGTAGAGATGGATAGTGATGAGGTCAATGTAGAAAATGTAATGAAAGACCTAGAAAAGACACTTGACCTCGAATCTTTTGAAAAAGTACCGGTTGGAATGATCCAGATTTAAACAGG
>APFE030704784.1:6917-50488 GCA_000404065.3 Pinus taeda | reverse complement strand
AAAATACAGAAATATGCTTACAACCGGAAATAGAAATAAACCAGCTAGGGCGATGGTAGCTTATCTCTGAGAAGAGATGTGTGGCTACATGCCTCTGAACTGTGTTACAATGAGGCTCGAAGGCCTATTTATTGTTGAGAAACAATGGAAAAACCCTTCACATTCCAAAACCTAACCCTGGAAGATGAAACGCCAAATTGTGGGCCCCGTTTTTAGGTAAGTTGGTACATCAACTTCCCGGGGTCGCGAATTGGTCGTCTTATCTCCGTTTGACGCGCATGATAGCCCGTTGGAAAGATCTCTCCGAGGACTACGACGGAAAAGACGCTTTTTAGTCACGAAAAATCGCTGGCGGTAGATTTCCAAAAAAACGTTGTTTAGGGCCTCAAAATGGCTCCGGAAGTTTAGGACCCGAAAAATTGCTAAAAGTAGTAAATTGTGCTATAATTAAGGAAACTGAAAAAAACTGCACGAAGCACTTAGAGGGGATCCAAGTCGAATTAGCGGGTGGCCACCAATATCCACTTGGATCATGGAACTTCTCAGAAGCCAACACCAGGGACTAGTGCCTTAACAGTAGATACTTCTCACAGGCACTCATAGGAAACAAGTGCACCCCTTGCAGAAACATCACAAGGAAGAACAAGAAACCAACACTCCAGCATCAGGCCAATCAAACATGTCAAAGCAGCCTGAAATCTGAGAAGAGCAAGCCCCACCATATTCCCATCCAACTTAGATTAATGTGGGAGACCCCCTTGTTTTGTAGACTCCTCTAAATGAGGAAAAGAGCCTAAAAAGAGACAAGGAAGTAGCTACCCCTGCCAGTGGTCCTGTAGACCAACCTGGTGCTAAGAGTCACATCCTAAATCCCCATTCAGAAGAGGAATTTTTTGAAGAAAGTATAGGGAGTTTGAGGAAAGAAGGTGCAGACATTCAACATACATTCCCAGTAGGTGGGACACCTTCTAGTTCATAAAGGCAGGAAATAGAGAGGCAGCAGAGCGCTGAGGTTTCATCTTTTGGGCCTTCATCTAACAAGTCCTTTGACATCAAAGAAAAATTCAAAGAAATAGAAGCCAAAAATGAACCATTAAAGGCCTAAGTCTACACACAATATTTGAAGATATCTCCTACCAATCAGATTAGGTTGATGTCAGCTTATGACATCAAGGAAGGCAAAATGGAGATGATCCTTTTAAAGCCCAAAGTACAATAGCCTCAGTCACTTGCAGACTACTTCAAAACTGATTTTGAGGTCTTGGCCGAGGACATTCACTCCATAGATCAAATTGAATTACCTAAGTAGACAGGGGGAATGACATATTCTACATTGACAAGTAAGGCCATGATGGCACACAGATTAGAGAATTCATTGAACAATACCATTGCCCAGCTACAGTTAGAAAGAGCCTCCTCACAAGAAAAAGACAATAGAATCAAATCATTCGAGGAGTTGATTATTGGATTGGGTCATAACCCAAAAGATGTAAAAGCTGTAGAAGCCCTAACAAAGAAGAAAACTGAAGACACAACTACCTTGAGAAAGTAGTTAAAGTTGCCTCCACTGATGCTTCCACAAACTGCTGAAGTTATTGAAAAGAAGGTTGAAGAAGAGCTTATGGACTTAGTCCTCAAGCTAATGAACAATTAAAGGAGATTGAGCAGGAATTAGATAAATCACTAAAAACCAGGTAGAGTGAGTCAACCTCTCAGCCTCAAAATGTAGTACCAGTAGTCTCCACGACAACCCCTTCTACACTGGCAACAACTCTTGCACTAAATGTTCCTTTGGCCATAACAGAAACTATTACAGGTACAAGCATAGGTATATCACAGGTGGGAATTTCAGGTCAAATAACTGAAGAATTAATCAAGTCCATGGAGGACATGAAACTCCAAGTTTCTGAACTCCAAAAGGTAAAGGAGAAAATTTTCACCTTAGAGCAGAAGTATGATGTGTCAAAGACCAATTTTGCTAAAGAAGTGAGGAAAAATAAAGGCTTGGCTCAACAGGTAAAAACATTGGAAAATGATCTCATTTTTGAAAAACCTTTAACAAATATTAGGAAAATTCTATGGACCAACATTACTCAATCAATTAATGATGTTTGGTCATCAATACATATCATTTTTGAACAAATTGACCTAGTCAAGGTTGCTGTTCAAGAGATTGCCAAAACCAAGGAAGAGCTGGGAGGGAAGCTTGAGGAAGCTATCAGACTAATAAACTTTTTGAACAACAAGAACAGGCACCAATTGGAATAGCTAAATATTAAGGGTAGGACTGGAACTATCCTAGAAATCAAGAAGGTCTTGACTACAAAGGCTTTAATTCAGAACCTAAAAAGGAAATGTCAAAATATGAAAGAAGATATTGATAAATTTATGGAAAAGTTTGGCATATTACAGAGTAAAGGACTTCCCAGTCCTTTAGTGATAAATTATAATTTAATGAGGCATGAGGATTATGTTGACAAATTGGGTTAGTATGCAAATAACTAAGCTAGTTCATCAGCCAGTTCATTTGCACCTAAAGCATTACCTACAGGGAGAGTTATCTATGATAGCTTGGAGAACCTCTTTTATGTTGAGTATGAATTAAAAAATTTGTTTCCTATTCAGCCAAATTTTGTAAAATATATAGAGGCTGATGAAATCTCCAGAAAGCTACAAAAGACCAGGATACCAAGGGATGATTGGTGGACAAATATGACAGACATTTTATGCTTTACCTTGGTAAAAAGTAAATTGAAGTATTTACCACACTCAATTTTGGTAAAAGAAGATGAATGAGGATAAAGCAGGTAAAGAGTATCAGAATAGGTCAAAGAGTATCAATAAGAAAATGAAAAGCAATAAGCCAACATAGAATTACAAGAAAGACAAAAAGATGCTCAATCATAGGGCCTGCCTCCAGCTCATTCAGAAAAACAGGGACATCAAGCCATTAGTTCACTTTTCGTTTCTATCTTCGAGACTATCTGTCTCTACTTTTATGTAAAATATAGTTAGTCTTCCTAGATTATATCTCTCTTAGTTATGAGATATTTTGTTGTAAATTGTTGTATAAGTACTTCCTCATTTGAAGTACTTAGGGTGGATTTTTTGACATTTCTGTAGACTTATTATTTTGGAATAGAAGTGTTGTTGAACAACTCTTGTATGGCTGGCTTGATAAAGAAATAAAGCAAAGGACTTTTACAAGATTCATGTATCAAACGTTGGACAAATAAGTATTCTATATCTTATGTGTGTTACTGTTTTCTGGTTTAATATTTCACATATGTTTCATCTCTGAATAATAAACGAAAACATATATTTCAGAAAGTGCTTTACTGCATTCTATCTTTAAAATTGTTTATATTCTAGATGTTTTCTTCTAGGCTATCACAGGCAGGGAATTCTTAACTGCTCCTTGCTTCTTAGTTTATCATTGTGGTCATTTAATAAGAAATTCTTATTCGCTTTTTATTAGTGATCTCCCAATTTCCCTCCTCTTAAAATTTGTTGAAGGATTTTTAACCGCCCTTCTTCCCTTTTAAGACCATTTCACCCTTTCAAATTACCATTTGTCTCTTGTTTAACTATCTTGCCCTGTGAAGCCCTCTTTTGTTGAATCAACCTGATCCAGTTAAGCCATCCTCAATTGACTCCATAGCCCAATGGCCTGAAATACTCTGTTCCATCCATCTGCTCCTGAATTCAACCACCAAACACAATCAAAACCCCCAAGCTTTCATAACTAGCCTAATATCTCATAAAACAAAGCTAAATCTTAAAGAGAGAGCCCTCTCTGAGTACAGATTGGCTAGATTCAGTACTTAAAATTTGGTTTGTGGTTAACTCAGACCACTTTCCTTCTTCTAACAACTTCAAGGAAAATCTGAGGGATAACACCCTATACACTAATACCACATCATAATACCAAATATGGGTCACAATCATACTACATTTCAAACTCCATAATAGGTACCACCATTGGCTACACATCATAGCCTCTTTTGAATACCGTAATTTGTTTTTCAAGAATTTTGTAGCTACCTCATCTTTCTGATAACATAATTCCCGTAAAAGAGTATTTGGTCCTGTTGGGCTCCATACCCCTTTTGTTGGAGGTAAAGGTATCTTTGACTTGTGTTGACGGTGCTGGACCTGCCAACATTTCAGGGTATCTCCCCGGTAAGAATTCCTAATTAGACCTCAAACCATTTGGTGTAGGAGTCTCAACAGTGGGTCGTGCAGTAATGCCTTGACAACGATTTTGCACGGAGGCAAGTAAGGTGACTTAATTGGTAGCAAGGGTGTCATAGCTGCAGTAAGACAAGGAAGGTGCATGAGAGGTTCTAACACACGGGAGTTTAGATGAGTGCGCCCCTTGGAAACCTGTAATAGTACGTGGCTTGGAAGGGAACACGCGAGTGAAGATGCATCACAAGATGGAAAGTAGGTTAGCGAGCAATCCAAAGTGATGGTTAAACCAACAACACATTTCAAAAAGATTCATACATACTTATATAGAATAGTCCATACATGCATGCATAAGCAAACAAATACATATATCATTTAGAGTAAACTAGATAGCATAACATACAATACAAAATATGAATGAAATGTGATGGCTCTATTATATTAAGAAGTGTAAGTTCCAGTCATACAATACATCCATGTCCAACCACTAGTTTTGATAGCGGAACGTTACAGCCACAACGTTCTCCTCCAAAGAGATGTACTAGCTCTGTGTAGTGGAGAAGCCAAGGCTCATTACAATACTATCCAAACTTCTCTAAGATACTCCTATTGGAAGATTGGCTGACCAAAAGCCCATATAATGAGTTATGAGGTTCTATTTATAGCAAAGCTGGGGTGACCCTTGGCATTCCCCTTTGAAACTATTCATCTATTCTCATAACTCTTCAACTACTCTACGACTGTTACATTCAGCTTTCGACAGTTGAACTTCCACTTGACAAGACGTTATATTACAATGCACATGTGCCCATGTGAGACAAAATGGCTTGAGAAAGCCATGCAGGACATCATTGACACTTGGACCGTTGTGGTGAGACCAACTCTTTGACCTGATTGTGATGGTGAAGGTGGTGAGATGATGCCAAGCTTGGTCACCTGTGCTGGTGTGCATGTGCTCTGTGGTGACATCTTGCTAAAGCGAACTCTTGCCTCTGTTGCATCCCGATTCATTGGTGTGGCTCCTCCATCCAACTCGTCTACTAACATACGCGTGGTCCCCTTGGGTACAGTCAAATGGCATCACACTGATGCATAGTGTTCATGTTGATCTTCCAGTGTGTGCTGGTGGTCATGCGCAACAATTGTTGACTACATGTTCAACTCTAGTCAGACTTGCTTCTTGTCTTTGCCTCGGTGAGTATGCCAAATGGGTTAGATCACATGCGTGCGCACAATGACATGCATGTTGCTGAATTCTCTTGCATGTGATAAAAAACACTTCTCACCCGTGACCCTGTCTGCTCCGTTCCAGCTGCTGGGATGGATCTATAACTTGTACGGGTGCAGTTTCATCCGTGAGTGCATGTTGTGCCCCCTGCTGTACCTATTCCTACTGCAACTCATTCTCTCATCTATGCAGCTCTTGTTCTTCCTTGAGTTTCTTCTTGAGCACATGCAACTTATTCTCTATTTCGTTCTCTGCCTTTGTGTGATCTTCATGTCATGCTATCACCTCATAGCCTGAGTCTCCAAAGTTTCTTTTACCACAGGTAGATCTACTTGAGATTACAACTTTGTTCTACCTTTGTGTTGTCAACAACCTTCCTCTTGTGTTCATTGCATCCGATATGTTGCCTTCAGCTGCTATTCATGGTGCTTCTTGTTGTGATGTTGCTTCCATAATATTTTGATATCCTTGTCTACGAACAGCTTGATGTCTTCATAGGTAGGCAAGTTCACAGACACTTGATCGACTGCATCCCAAGTGTGCTTTGAATGGTGTCTTCAACTCTACTCTCCTGGACAACATTGTACTTGTGTTGTTGAGAGGAATATGAACACCTGTGATACCTAGAGACATGGAAACACTTATGGCAAGAAATCTGTAGGTCGAAAATCAAAATAAACTTGAGAACTGACTTGCAACATACCTGTGTGACTGATCATGAAGGTTGTGGAATTTCCACCAAGAGGTAAGGAGACTGATTGCCAAGACTGTGTAAGGCACAATCTGGGCTATTAGGAGGCTGAATAATTGTTGGAACTATGCAATGCACAATCCATCCTGGCTGCTGATTGCTGGAATTGCGCAATCTCAGTTGGAAATGGTTGTAGGCTCAGTGACTGCATTGCGCAATTTTATGCAGTAGTCATTGTCCCTTTGAATTGTGTAATGCAAGACTAGAGGACAGTCACTAGGAAAAAATGTGCATTTCTTGAGAGGAAGACAGAGCTTTCCCTTTTAGGATTACGCAATGTTGTCTTAGTGAGGCAGAGTCTGAGCCAAGGCTGCCCAGACCCGTTGACGGGCAACTAAAAGAGAATGTGAATGTGAATGCATGGTGATACTAAGTGTAAGCATAAGTGAATGATCATGCATGCAAATGGTGAATGACAGATTCAGAAAATGGAACAACATGCATGTGGGTGAGGCGAGTCACCAAATCAACGATCGTTCATGAAAAATAGTTTCATGCATGCGACAACAGAGAGATGTTAACGAAAAACGAAACGGTGCTAGTACAATCTAGTATGTATCAAAATGACAGCAAGCAACTAAAATCAACCAGACAACATTCATATGAAGCGAAACAAAAAAGCGCCAGAAATTCAACACAAGACATGGAAGGCGCGTTTACCCTAAAACAACTGAGTTGAATGTGATGATGACTCCTAGATGCAATGTGGGATGTTAGAGCTACAAGTTTGATGTGAGGAATGAACCTTTTCAGCATCTAATTCATGAGTTTTGATAAAATCAAAGATGTGACGCGCATGCCACATATCTAGGAAGAGCAACACTTGATGGGAGGTTTCCAAAATGATCCTTGAATGCAACCTCTAGCTGCTAAAAGTAGATCCATGAATCAAGGGATGCCTTTGCATGTTGCCTTGGGAGAAGCAACCCATGCATGCAAATTGGTTGTGCCTAGTCTTGGAGGGAATTGGTCAACTCAACTGCACATGCAAGAGGCTGCTCAACTGCTAGGAGAAAATGCGCATTTCTAGAAGGGAGATGGGCTTGCTTCCCAGGAGATTTGCGTAATTTCTCAGTAAAGAAGTTGAATTTTACCCAGGACTACGCAAATCTTGGGCTGAGCAACCTTGCTGGGAGGAATTGCACAATCTTCTAGATGAAGCCTAACTGGCAAAATTGTGCAATTCTGGAGCCCAACAAGCTGCTAGATTGAATTGCGCAATTTCTGGAGGGAAGGCTGGTTTCCCTCCAGAATTGTGCAATTTCTTGAGGGAGATGCTCAACCTGTAGCTGGGCCAAGCCCAGACAAACAACTTGTGAGGGAAATGCATCAGGATTTGATGGATAGGTTGTCTTTCTGCAAGAAAATCACTGAAGCTTGTGTACTTGGCAAGGCAAAACATGTTGCTATGAAACGTTGATAGGGAGACTCCAAAATGAAGCTAAGAAAAAATTTTGGAGGGTGGCTGTAGTTGCTACAACAACTTGGTAGAAGATAAGACATGGGTCTCAGATCCTTTTGCAACAAATTCAAGCTCCCCTCGTGGAAATTTATCTCTTTCAACTCTAAAATTATCTATGTATAAAGACCTTGATGATGACACTCATATGGGTCTTGGAGTTGGAAATATAATTAATTAGGAGGAGAGGCTTCACCACAACAATTGGATACCCATTACATTGGAGGGTCCAGCAGGTGCCCTGTTGGCAGAGGTTCTTCAATTTACTAGTGAGTGCAATAATGCTTCTTTAAGACTTCACCATAACCTTATGAATGGTACTGCTGACATGGATGGGAATGAAATTGAAGAGATATCCAAAACAATAACAACAATCTGAGTCATAATAATGACATTGTGGTTTCTTCCTCCCCAACAAGTGTTTTGCAAAATATATTTGTTTTTCTATCTAATAGCGGTAGCACAAAAAGTAGTACTAGATCAACCACAACCACCAAAAACCACCTAGTATGCCATAATCCTTGCCTAAAATCAATGGAAACCACATGAAATCTCAATTAAAATTTATTGTGGACTTGCTTGTGATTTTGGAGTGCAAAAATGTTTCTTCAAGAGTTCAACATAACTTTATGAATGGTACTGATGACCATGAATGGGAAAGAAATCCAAGAGATATCCAAAACAATTACAATAATCTGAGTCATAATAATGACATTATGGTTTTTTCCTCCCTAACTTGTGTTTCAAAACATACAATTGTTTCTCTGTCTAATAGTACTAGCCCCAAAAGTAGTCCTAGATCAAAAACACCACACAAAACCACCCAGTATGCCATACTCCTTGCCTAAAATCAAAGGAAACCACATGAAATCTTAGTTACAATTTCTTATGGAGTTGCTTGTGATTTTTTCAATGATTAGGGACAATGAGATGATGTATATTTTGTTGCTTGTTTATCATCTGATATGTTTGGTAGTCCATAGTGGTGATTATAGCACTCTTAGCTACATGTTTCCCATTTTGAATTCACATGTGTATTCATTGTGCTACAGAAAGGGAAGGTAGTGGTGTTTCCAGAAGAGTGGATACAACCAAATCCTCTGATTAAGAAATCTATTTCGACATGGTTTCTCCTGTTGGAGGCTTCTGCTTCTACTACACATTTATCGTCATATTTAAAGCCCCATGTATGCTCTCTATTCTCCAAAGGTGACTGGAAGGATTATCATCATTAACCCAAACATTAAATATGTTGATAGACATTATGTAATTGTCCACCCATCAACTTCTTTATTTGGAACTTTGAACTGTGATTATTAATATAACATTATCTATGGGCTATAGCTTGTCAGTGCTAAACCATTTTGGTTTGTGATCAAGGCCTACAATTTTGATTTAGACTTAATAATTTTTTCTGATGTTTCTATGGGAAATCCATATGTAGTTATTCCATTATCACCATGAGAGAGGTTTCCCGATACTTGATATTCAAATGACACTATACTAGTTGGCCTAAAATTTCAAGCATTGATATGGAAGAACTTGAGTTTATTTTCTATTTCTTTTTCTGAATGGAACTTTGTTTGTTTGTGTAAATTATAATTTACATATTTATTTTTGTGAGTTAAGTAGATCCTACTACTTTGTGTGACTCTTGTTGGGTTTTGTTGAACTTGCATAATGGAAGAAGGTTGATTTCCTTGGGTATTCTAGCCTCCTCTTTCCAAAAGCTAAAACCATGGTGAATTTCCTTATATATTAAAATCATATAACATGTGGAAGAGCAATAACAATGTTAGTTATATGGAGAGAATTGGTGTTATCTATCAATCCATAGCCTTGTACCCAAGAGATCACTATATGACCAATATATTTAAATACCCAAGTGTAAGAAAACATGAGACATTACATTCCAATTTGTGTTCTAAAATTTTAAACACATAATCTTATGAAAGTTATGAAGCTGATATCAGTAGTAGTTTATCTTAAATGAGGATGGAATTACCACTCCATAGCTGAATCAAAATTGGAATATGGGTTCCCACAATGTGATAGATGAACTCTAACCACATGAAGAATGCATGAATCTCTTTGAAGCATTAAATCTGACTTTAAGACAAGTTTCTAGGTTAATGCATTAGCTTTAACTTTGAGGAAATTTGTAGCGTCTATTTCCCATGAAGAGTTCATAATCCTCTTTGGGAGGATTGTAAATTTATAGAATCACTTTGAAAATTAATATTTAGTTCACAAATCAGTTCCTTGTTTTCATAAAAATGTTGTATCCAAATGTATTTTGATGCCTTCACTGTACTCTTTTTTAATTTCTTGTGAGCAACTTATATGATAACACAAACTGACTTTAGGATATAATATGTGCACTTGATGTCACTAGAGGGTGTTGGATAGCTACCAATGCTATAAATATTCCTTCATCCCACTGTCATCCTCATGACGATTTTATTTATCACATATCACTTGATTAAACCATTAAATTCAAGTGTTGTCTTCTTCTTCCCTAACATGAGACACAAAACCAAGGCCAACAATTTCATATAATTCAAATATCTGCATCCACTATATAGATGATGAAATTTTCCAGACTCACATTTCCTCATACCCTAACACACATAGGCAAATGCTTGGGTTGACTTACCTACTACTCCTTGTGTTTATGCACCCAAGACTGTGCTCCCATCATAATAATTATCATGATAATATTTGTAAATGGTTATTACCAACCTCATAAATTAGATGAAGTTGTGAATCTTATTAATAAAGCATTAAGAACGTTTGTTAAAAGGCCTCTTCATGCTTTGCAAAACTTGTCATTGAACTTAATTGATAAAGTTGAAATGGATATTTTTCTTTAGAGTTGTAATCCATAACTAACACACAGAGTGGACGAATATATGAGAAGTTCAAGGTTTATTTCATATAATCGTCTTTGTTAATAGGAAACCACTTATATATATATATACTCCTACTAGGATGTGTTGCAACATACCATATTCACACTAAAGCTTAAATTAATATGGAAAATTTTCATAGTAAGCCAAAGCGAAGTCTTTCTCCCTTGCTATTTTTCACTATGTATTGCTCACTTTGTTTATGGATAGAGCTTAAAGACTATTGTTTAGGCCCTAGATTCTAAAGGATGTTGTTTAGTGCTTAGGATCCAATGAGAATGAAGGCTAGGGTAAAACCTGTTAATAGACTTTAAATCCCCTCAAAAATTAAAATAATAAAAAAACCTAAACAACTAAAAAAAAAAAAAATCCAAAAAACCTCTAATATTCCTAAATAATAACTGACAGTTAAGAAATTATGAAAGTAGCTTGTAGGGTTACCCCCAAAGGTGAAAAAAATACCAAAAATAGGTCTATAACAGTCACTGATTTAAACCACACTATTTTTGATGCCCAAGTTCTCCAACAACAATTGTGGATAGCCTTAGATTGATGATTTTGTCCTCCTGTAGCATTGTTGGTCACTGTTCCTCACTTGGCAGAGGTGAAACTAACTCAAATAGATGGTAGAAAAAGACAATGTTAGTCACCATTCTTCACTTAGTAAAGGTGAAACTAGCTCAAACGGAAGGTAGAAAATGACAAAAAGCCCAGGCAAAACTGCATTTACACATAGATTGGGCCTGCAAAGGTTTATCTTGCAATTTTTACTTTCTGAGTTGATTCAAACTTGTGAATATAGCTTGGTCAATCGAGTCAATCTCAATCAATGTGATTAAAACTCAAACAAATTTAAATCAAATCTTTTGAGAGGTGATCCAAGTTAGAATTATGTTTTGGTGATTTTAAATCACCATTTCTGTGTGACTATGGCCTATTTAATGTAAGGTTTTGGATATGTACTAATTTTCTACTTCTTGTTGTAGATATTACTCACCTGGACTTGAGTTTATATCGAGAAACGTAGCAGGGAGGACAACTACTATGAATGAATATTGAAATTTCCATTAAATGCACCCTTTCAGGAGGTCATTAGTTCTCCAAATGAGAAACTTGCTTCTGCAAGGAAACTTGTATGCTTGGAGGCATGCAAATGGTTGCATGAAGTTGGAGCCCTATATGAACATCTACAACTAGTTACTGAAGAATTGTTAGAAGAGGAAGAAATAATGAATTCATAGGGAAAACATAGTACTAATGTGGGTATGCTTTTACTCATGCATCAAATTAAGTAGTTTTTCAGCTTACTTGCAATTCATCAAACACATGAAAATGATTTCCATATGATTGCAAATTTAAATTAGTGTAAAATGGGATTCTTCTTTACAACTAGTATGGTAAGAATTTTTAAGAAGAATAACAATTAACTTTTAACTATATTTGTCTCTTCTCAAGGTATAGTTAAAAGAAAAGAAATTCATAAATCAAAATCATATGCTTTATCTGGTACTTGGGGTGAAAAATTGAAACATTATACTGAATGAAACATTATTGCCTTGATCTCCTTGCATGAAGAGGTAATCCCTGTAATTAATGATGGGCATGACCAAATTGACTATGAAGTGTAGATTATATATTCTAGTGCGGAAGGGATGATGTGACATGTCATTGCCTTTCATTTCTTGTTGGGACATATGTCTCATTTCCCTCTTTGTCATGTCTCATGTCACCCCTTTCTGTGAGACACATAGTAGCAACATTGCAAGAAAAAGTAAATGACCAATTCTTTAATACAATTTGAGAGTGGTACCTACTTCATAATGAAAAGGAAGTAGATTTTAAAGCAAGAGACTAAGAAGGAGAAGATGTAGCCTTGGGATCCACAAAGGGTTAAGATATCATTGTAACATGGGAAAAATAGAGATCTGGTATCTACCATTGAGATGTGGCCTATGTATTGCTAGAGTATATCCTCATTGAGAGAAGAGTTGCTCTTTTGGTTTTGAGGGTTTAATAGGGAGAGTCCTACTATTGACATACTTAACCTGGAGTGAGCTACACAATCAATGTTATACTTGGTTTCCTGGTGGCTATATTAGCATAAAATTAATTACCCACCTTGCTAAGAGTGTTGGGATCCATTTTTTTTTTGGGTTAAGTAGGTGAGGGATAGGATTTATATGCTATAAATGGTTAATTGGTGCAGGGACATTTGAGAGAGTTTAAGTCACTTTATCCTTACAAAATTGGTGGCTAAGCCTCCTTGAATTGCAATTGTACTGACATATATTAACTATTTCAAATTTTGGCTTGAAGAATAAGGATAACACTTATGAAAATAAAAGTAAGGGGATCTTCTCAAGTTTTTCATCACGACTATAAACTGATAAATCTGCATAGCCATAACAGATGGACGAAGAAACAGTTATGACTTTATAATATTGAATCATATTAATATTATTCATTCATAATAGTGAATCATATTAATATTATTCGTTCATAATATTGAATCTTTCATCAAATATGTGGTCAAAGCCCTGATCATTGTAATGCCACGAGTTATTAAGGTCACACAACCCCAAATTGTACTTCTAGTTTTTTGAATTTTTGCTGATTACCTAGTTGTTATAATCAACACTTTAGAACTAGATCAAGTATTTGATTAGTATAATGCCAAGGTCATACAATCCCACATTGTATCTTTAATCTTTTGATTTGTGTGGGATAATCAATTATAAATATACTTGAGAGATATAAATATGCTTGAGTTTATAGTCTGCATAACAGTAAGAATTCAATCCCTAATGTATATTGGGTTAGCTTTGAGGAGCCCAATAAAATGTTGAGATTGGTACCACTAAAGATTTGATATCTCTTAACTTATAACAATTTGAGGTGAATATGGATCTGTGCTAATTTTTGAGGTGCAAATCCAACATAGTTTGCTCTGAAATTTCAATCTCATGCGAAATTTCTGAATGGTACAAATGTAATATATTTGTATTGAAATCTAAATCTGAGTTGACTTTGAAGTTGGTGTGGCCCACAATAGTTTGAAGTTAAAATGGATTTATGTTAGTTTTTGAGTTACAAATGCAATATAGTTTGTGCTGAAATTTCAATGATAATTGAACTTTCTAAATGGTACAAATGCAACAGTGTTTGTGAATGTAATATTATGATTGGTAACTTTAGGAATGTCTAAGGGTAACATATTATAGGTGAATATTGATTTGTGGTTAATGGAAATCACCCAATTTGTAGTTGTAAGACTTGTCTTCAGGGGATTTTAGGTAAATTTCATGTTGAAATAAGTTGAGAATCATATCTGTAGTAGCTATGGTAAACTCCTAGTAATCTACTCTTGCACCATACCCTGTAGCTCTAGGGATTTTCAAGTAGAGCTTATACACAAATGAGCTAAGACTCAAGTCTAGGATAGTTATGAAAAACTACCACCAATCTATCACTAAATCACATCTCTTCAAACATATTTCTTTGAGAATCCTCACATAAAAGTTCTATGGAAATGAAATGAGGATAAAATCTAGGCTAGTTATGATCAACTCCCACAAATCTACCACTAGATAACTTCCCAAGTGACTATTTGTCCACACTGTTGAGCCTTACAACATACATATTCTAAATTTTTTCTATTGGAAACTAATTCCAGTCATTTGAGCCCACTTTATACTGAAATCTCATAGTCCAACCTACATTTGCAAAATCATGGGGTACTACGAGCCAAAAATAATGTTAGAGTTCTTCTTGGTTTTGCTATTTATATTTCAACATTTTGTATTTATTTCTGTTGTTCATGTTAAAATTGCATGAGATGTTGTTACGCTTCTAATATTCAAGGAATATGCAGATCCCAGGCACAGATTGAATTCAAAGTGGAGATCATGCATAGATTATTACAGTTGGAATGGAGTCATGGGATGCACGTCAGAGGGTCGAGTCACCAAGCTAGTTTTAGACTATATGAATTTCAATGACACTTTTGAAGAGAACAACTTGAATAGGCTGGACCAACTATGATTCCTCAGCCTCAAGGGGAACTCACTCAAAGGACCTATTCTCGACTTAATAGGCCTAAGAAATCTGAAAAACTTGTTTTTGGATCATAATATGCTCAAAGGTATGATTCCCAGGTCTCTTCTTAGTATCCATTGTCTGAAGGTCACTGCTCTCTAGGATAATTTCTTGAGTGGTGAAATACCTGGTACATTCACTGGGCTTCAAATATTGTATGCTCTTTTGTTAGAGAATCAATCGTTTGGAGGGTCTTGTTCCTAGTTTTAATCAATCTGGCATGAAAGTATTAAATGTTTCTAATAACCAGCTTTATGGAAGGATACCAACTACTACAGTTCTGTTTATGTTCGATGCTTCTTCATTTGTGGGAAATATTAGGCTCCGTGGGAGACCATTTCTCGGGCTATGCATGCTTAACGTAGTAGTGACCCCTTCTCTAAGCCCTATTATTTTATTATAAGCTTGACAATGGAGCAATATTTCACGAAATTTGTTAAAAGGCATGAAAGGCTAAATTGGGGAAAGATAGTAGGGACTGTTGCGGGATCCCTTATTGGGGTGATTTCCATGGTGTTCCTTATTAGGTTTTATGGAAAGAGGTTGTAGAAAATCTATGTAGGTTAACTCGATAATGCAATATAAATCAAAGAAAAATACTATAACCTACTTCTACTATCAATTTGGGGAAGCTTAAAGATCGAGTTGAACAATATAACCAGAAGAAGAAGAGTCAATGGAACAATACACATGAAAATACTTTGGGGAAATCCTTAGCTAAAAACCCCAAACCATTGTATTATCATACATGGAGGAAATACATAGGAATTATACAAAGCCTTAGCTCTCACAGCTAGCCAGCTCTTAGTACAATCCTCATAGATGCTCACATGCAATCTTGGCTTTTCTTTAGCCTTCCTCTCTGCCCTCCAAGCTCCTATTTCCTTGCGGATGATTTCCTATTACCAAGTGGATGATCAAGCCTTCAAAACTGTGCAATCCTCAAGGATGAATCCATGACTGCAAGCAACTAATAGTACACTATCCTTGAACTTTAATCTAAACTAGGTCTTTCTCAGAATAGACATGCATGAGTTTCTGATGAGGGAATCTTTAGTTAACTAGAGTAGCGCTAGTTGAGTGCATGCATGCATCAACTGACTGTTACCTCACTATTAGTTCCTCAAATAGTTTGGAACTAATTTAACTGGACTTAACTCAGTAAATTGAGTTAACTAATTACAACTCAAATATAACTCAATCTTATCTCCTTAATTTAAGGGATAACTCTTGCATGACTTCAGAAATACTTCTAACTTGAATTTCTCCAACTAATTAATTTAAAATAAATTAATTAATTATTTCCAAGTAACTGTTAAGACTAAATTCGATTTTAGTTCACAATTTAATTCAAGGACAAATTGAATTGGAATATTCTTGTTGCCATATTTCAACACTCCCTCTCAATAATAAAGGGATTATCTGCCACCCCGATCCTGTCTCTATGAAACTCGAATTTACACTTTGACAATGCCTTTGTCAAAATGTAAGCATCTTGCTCCTCTGTCGAAATACACTGCAACAACATGATCCTCCTCGACCTGTGAAAAGCCATGACAACAAATATTGCCTTATGCTTATCCACACTACCATCAACACCTTGCTTTACCTTGTAAAGGCAAGGGGAACTCACAACTGACTTGTTCTTTGGTCTCAGAACCACGTCCCAAACACTGTTATGAACTATGGAGTCATACTCCTCCACCATAGCATCAACCCAAATCAGCTGTTGCACTACTTCCTCAAAGGAAGATGGCTTGGTATCAACACATTCCCTAGCAAGTGCCATGTATCTAGTGTACGTCTCAAGTGACCTCCTCTGTCTGCGTTGAGAAGATGGTGCTCCCACATTCTCTCTCACATCCTCCAACAATCTGTCAGCTTCTTTTGTGTGCTTTTGTCCATCTCTGGAAGACTCTGCTTGAGTGGATGTCTCCACTACTGGAACCTCTACATGCAGCTACTCTGCATCAGTCTAAGGCTCCTCATCCTTAGGAACCAACAGTTCCTCCACAGCTTGTAGTTGGAGCTCCCTCTCAAGGGAAACTCGCATGGCCTTTTGTTCATCAAACTTGAGATCTATGTGAACCACTTTCCTCCGACTGGTAGGAAAGTACACCCAATAGTTGTGAGGTGTATTAGTGTACCCCACAAATATCCCCAACTCTGTTTTTGGCTCAAGCTTCTTCTGTGCATCCTTTGTCACATGGAAATATACCGATGAGCCAAATATCCTGAAGTGACCCACATCTGGTCTCTTACCGGAGAAATATTCCTCTGGTGTCTTCATCCCAAGTATGCGATGCGAGCTTCTATTTTGCAAATATACCGCTGTTTTGCATGCCTCAGTCCACAAGTGAAGTGGTAGGCCTTAGTCATGCAACATTGCCCATGCTTCCCCTACAATAATTCTGTTCTTCCTCTCAGCCACCCCATTCTGCTGTGGGTTGTGAGGTGTTGTCAACTCTCGTTTAATTCCTTCCGCTGCATAAAAGTCCTTAAAATCTTGAGAGACATATTCTCCACCATTTTTGCTTCTCAAGGCCTTGATCTTCTTCCTTGACTCTTTCTTGACCAAAGCTTTGAACTCACAAAACTTTATGAAAGTTTGGTCCTTCTTTTGCATGAAATAAATCCAGCGTTTATGAGAATAGTCATCAATGAAAATCACATAATACCTTTACCTCGTTGTGGATGCCATCGAGAATGGTCCACACAAATCAGTATGAACTTGCTCTAAGATAGCCTCTTCTCGACTATCTCGATCATGAAAGGAAGAATTGGTGTAATTTCCCAAGGTACAAACTTTGCATGTGTAAACTTTCTCAAGTTTACCTTTGGGAAGTCCTGTAGATATCTACTGCATTATCTTCAAATACCCATGATGCAAATGGCCCAACCGCCTGTGCCACAACTCGCCAATGTCTTGGCTTTGCACGAATTCTACTTTCATACTCAATTATGCACAATCATCTACCTCTATTTTATAGAATTCTTCACCCGAATCCCTATCCTCTTGGTCTGACCCGTGTCTATGTGTCTTAGGAACGCCTTTCCTTTACTGAAGACAACATCGTAGCCTTTGTCCTCAAACATTGCGATTGATACCAAGTTCTTCTTCAGTCCAGGCACATACATCACATCTGTCAAGGTGAGAGGAGCTCCATGCTCCCTCTGAAAAGCAACTGTGCCCACTCCTCAAACACTATACCTTCCGTTGTCACCCATCTCTATGCACATCTTGAGGTCTTTCTCCTCCAAGGAACTGAATAAATTTTTATCACCGGTCATGTGGAATGAGGCTCCACTGTCAAGATATCAGACACAACCCATCATCGATGACACCATGCATGCAATGAGGGTAAAGTACATTTCGAACTGAGAGGCTAATGCCTCACCTTTCGATCCTTCCAAGGATCCCTTCTTGGACTTCTTCGATGGGCAATTAATTGCATAATGTCCCATCTTGTGATAATTAAAGAATCTTACTTTAGACATGTCACCCTTCTTCCCTCCATGAGAAGAATTCAATTTGAAATGGGAAGCCTTCCCCTTCCCTTTCCTTGCCTTACTTGCTAAGGCCTAGTTTTCTTCGTCATCATTCTTGGATGAAGAACCATCTCATGTGCTCCTCCTGATCTCCTTCTGCATAAGATTCGATCACAGTCGTTCCCAATTCGACAGTTTCTCCCTTCCATTCACAGAGTCCTGGTAGCTATTCCAACTCTTTGGAAGTCCAAGGAGAGAGAGGCTCACCATATCATCATCGACAGTAGCTACTCCCACACTGCCAAGCTCATCTCTGTAGGTGGTGAGCTTGTTCAGATATGTGGAACTAGTATCGCCCTTATCCATCTTGATTCTTCGAAGCTTATCCTTGAGTGCCAATTTCCTCTGGTCACTGCTGTTCTGGTAGAGGTCCTTCAATGTCTTCAACATTGAAAATGGAGTATCCTTCCCATGGAGACTCGAGACAATATGGTCTTGAACTCTCTCAAGGATGATCTGTCTCGCCTTCGCCACACACTTCTTCCACTTAGCCAACTCTTGTGCATTAGTTGAAGTTGGCTTTGGGATTTATTGATCAATGAATTCCTTCAAGCCATTGTCTTCTAATACAGCCTCCATTCTATCTTTCCATGCTATGTAATTCGAGATACCTTCCAAGGCATACTCGAGTCTCAAGCCATGGAATGGCATTAGCCAACCTTGAAGTATGATATGAATTCGATTTGCACCTACAACCCCGAACTTCAAACTTTGAATTCTCTTCTCAGTATACTGTTCACAGCTCCAATACCATGTAGAAAATCTCTACAAATCCATCTCTGGTACCATGTAGAAAATCTGTGTAGATTAACTTGATAATGCAATATAAATCAAATTAGAATACTATAACCTACTTCTACTATCAATTTGCAGAAGCTTAAAGATCGAGCTGAACAATATAACTAGAAGAAGAAGAATCAATGGCACAATACACATGAAAATACTTTGGGGAAAGCCTCAACTAAAAATCCCACACCATTGTATTATCATACATGGAGGAAATACATAGGAATTATACAAATTCTTAGCTCTCATAGCTAGCCAGTTGTCAATACAATCCTCATAGATGCTTCCAGGTAATATTGGCTTCTCTCCAGCCTTCCTTGCTACCCTCCAATCTCCTATTTCCTTGCATTGTTTCTTGTGGATTATTTCCTATTACCAAGTGGATGATCAAGCCTTAAAAACTGTGCAACCCTCAAGGATGAAACCTTGACTGCATGCATGAGTTTTCTCCATGAGAAAACACACGCAACGGATAGTACACTGTCCTTGAACTTTAATCTCAACTGGGTCTTTTTCAGAATAGACATGCATGAGTTTTTGATGAGGGAATCTTTAGTTAATTGGAGTAGAATAGTTGAGTGCATGCATGCATCAACTGATTGTTAACTCACTATTAGTTCATCAAACAGTTTGGAACTAATTTAACTGGACTTAACTCAGTAAACTAAGTTAACTAATTACAACTCAAATATAACTCAAACTTATCTCCTTAATTTAAGGATAACTCTTGCATGACTTCAGAAATACTTCTAACTTGAATTTCTCCAACTAATTAATTTAAAATAAATAAATTAATTATTTCCAAGTAGCTGTTAAGACTAAATTCGATTTTAATTCACAATTTAATTCAAGGAAAAATTAAATTGGAATATTCTTGTTGCCATATTTCAACAGAGGTGCATACAATAAAAGGCTGGGTATGAGGCTGAAATGTTTCAGGTGGGAAGCTTTCGATTGAGGAGATAAGTTTTGATCTATATTATGTTAATACAGATGTTAAGAGCCTTCAATATGAGCAACATGGGAGTGGGGTTCTTATGTTCTACAGTGGGGAAGCTCATATGTACACTTTGGAGGATCTTCTCCATGCATTTGCTGAAATTATGAGGAGAGGCATACTGAGGACTACTTATAAGGCTTTGATGGAGAAAAAAATGATGGTAACTATGAAGAGATTGAAGAATTCTGACAATATTACTAGGGATGAATTTGAGAGGCATGTGGAGATGGTGGATAAGCTTTGACACCATAATATAGTTTCTCTAAGAGCTTATTTCTAGGCTAAGGACAAGTTTCTTGTCTATGATCACTATCCTAATGTATGCCTCTTTTATCTCTTCCATGGTATGCACATGATTCCTTCTAAATTCCTTCTCTTCAAGCTGTAAAAATAGAAGTAGAGAATTTTTATTTGTTACCCAATTTTTGTTTCTCAATGTGATAGCCACTCATGTCTTCCATGGGGTTTGAACATTGCTCTCATCTATTTGAACCATAAATCTTTACTATTGCTTGTAACACATGTTGACAAGATGCAATTGTGTTGAATATACAAGCTCGACATTGAATAGACCAACCTACAAATAAAATCTTGATAAAAATAAGTATGTCTCCCTCTGTGCTTAGAGAACCCCTAGATCATAACAAAATCAAGGCCACAATACACATCACAAATATTACCAAATTATTTGTCCTCATGAGCTAGATTTTGGATCTCTTTATTCTTTGTCCCCTTAACCATTTGGAAAACTCTATGGTTCTCTTTGTAGGTTTCATTTAGACTTGAAGGGTTCTCTACGATTTCTTGTTGGGCATCATTTAAACTTGCTTGTTTATTTTATTTTATTTTCCCTTTGAGTTTTACTAGAGATATTCAATTCCCATTAACTTAGATTGGTTACTAGGTGATACTGATATCAAAATTCCAATTGCATATATGAACAATTTAATTAAGTAATAAACTTGCAATGAATTTTAAAAAAATGGGTTTTAACTAGTTATTGAAACAAAGCTCAAAATCAACCCCCCACTCCAGCTTACTTGTAATCTGAATAATTGCTTCTCAGGATTTAAATTGTTTAAACCCCATATGGTGTTTTCATAAGTCATTCTTTTCTAATAACATAACTTTCAGACTACATATTTCAAAAACTGATATGAAACTACAATGAATATGGATGTTTCCAAAAACTCAACAGAAAACATAATTTGAGGTGATGAATTGAGAATAAAGGTTTATAATGTCCCAATATGGTTGTATATTCTAAGAATATGCAATTATCCAAGCAAATGGACTTCCTTTTATGTCACAATCAACCCAGAAAGTCTTCACTAGCACAACCTTAACTTGCTAAGGAGGATTAAGCTTCTAATTAGGACCAAGCCAGTAAGGCCTTTAGATGCCATCCTTTTGAAGAGTAAACCTTTTCATAAGGATTGCGTGTAAAACTAACATGGATCATTATATTACATTGGGTTTGTATAATAATAATGTCATCTAATTCTAGGAGACATCTTTTTATGTGCAATTCCATCCCTGATTTAGGTCATTTGACTAGTTTTTCAGGCTCAAAAACAAAGGGGAAGCCTCTGTACTAGAAGTCATGATTCAGTATTGTTCAAGATTTAGCTTGTGGCTTGTCCCACCTGCATCAGGTGTCCATATTAATTCATGGTAACCTCAAATCTACCAATGTTCTATTAGGAGGTGATTTTGAAGATTGTATTACAAATGATAGCCTTACTGTGTTTGACATCGAGCAAGTTGAGGACACAACTCTATTAGTCTACAAGGCTCCTGAATGTCTCAAATATAATAGGAGAATGGGACCCAAATAAGATGTCTATAGTTTTGGCGTACTTACTTTAGCTTCTTATAGAAATGATCCCATTATAGTCCATCCTCAATGGAGAAGCCATGTATCTACAAAAATGAGTTCATTATGTTCAAGCAGAAGAAATTGAATTTGGTGTTATTGATGGCTTTTCGTCTTCCATTGAATGCCCAAGGATAAGATGATAGTACTACTAGATCTAACAATTGCCTATATAGCTCCATCTCCAAAAATAAGGCCAACAATGAGGAAGGTTTTGAAGATGATTGAGGAGGTTAAGGAAAATTCAGTTTCTTCATAGAGTGGTGGATCCCTAATGTAGTATATATATCCATGGTTCAATGTCTTTATAGAATGTTGTGGAATGAGGATAGCTTATAGAATTGCTATTATATCATGACTTCAGGGATTCAACTTATTGGTTGAACTCACCGTGGACAATTCATATTTCTAGTGGGAAGTATTGTTCATTGGCTTCAAACTTCCTTTTTTGGCTAATCAGATATGGTTAGCACATCAACCAAAACTTTAAATGTGTTTATATTGAAAATCACTGCATTTGGTATAGGTTCGACAGAAGATGATAGATATATCATCAACTTGTATTTGTTGTTTTTAGTTATTTATATTTATATATAAATCATAGTTTAATTTGGAAACAATTAGGAGTAGTTTTTCCATGAAGATCATAGAACTTCACATCTAATTAGTAAAAAAACAATCCATACAAAATGATAACTTACCACATGGATAGAGGTTTTAATTTATTAACAAAATTATAAATAAAATATAAAAAGGATTTTCCTTTGTATGAAAAATGGAATTCTACATTTCGATCTAGCACAAGTCCAAAAAAATTGCAATTATTTTCTATCGTTGTTCGTTCTCTCTTACCATGATCTTACCATGATTTTGAGGTGCTATACCATTCCAAAGGGTTTATATTGGTTACTTTATATACAATTAATATAGATATATGCATGTTTTTATAGTTTTTCAACCTACATGTATATTTTAACATGTTGGTAAGGTTGTTGTGAAGGATTTTAAATGTTGGTGTTTGGCTTATTGTTCATAATATAATGACTATTTTGGTATGGTTAGTAAAGTTGTTTGAGGTATGCCATCTTCTATAATTTAGGTGGGAATTTTTAAGTTCACTCAATTTTTACATTTATATGATGTACGATATGCATATAATCTCAATTATATGCATGCATATTTTTTTTTTAATATTTAAAAATAATATTTGAACTAAAAGATGTTTTGGTTTTTGTTTATTTATTAAATTTATTTAAAATTTGGGCAGATATTTTTAAGAATTTTAAGTTTGATTTTGATGAAAGATTTGAATATTATATTATTATATTGAATTTGAATATTGAATTATTTTAATATTATTTCATTCAATATATTATTCATATTATAATATTATAAAATGATATATATAATGATTAAATTAGTCGTTTATAAAGGTTATTAATGAAAGTAAATGAAATGAAATATAAACTACTAAATGAGTCATTTATATAAAGAATATGAAATTACTAAAAAAAATATAAATTATTATTGTAGATGATAAATTTGTGATTACAAATGATGACTCAGCTTTTCTTATATACAATTATTAGTAGCTAATTTATAGTATCTTATAAAATGACTAAAATTTAGTCCTAATTCTTTGTTTATTAATTGGTTTCAATCGATGACTAAAATTTTCATATATATGACTATTAGTAGATAATTTATAGTATCTTATAAAATGATCAACATTTTGGTTATATTTATTTGGTCATTAATTAGCTTTCTTGGGTGACCATGTAGTAGCATATTTTTTTGTGTATTTGGTTGTTATTTGTGACATTTAGTGACTAAATCAATGACCAAATTTATGACTAAATATACTACTAGACGATAAAATTAAGACAACCAATTAATTATTAAACTAAATATGACTAAATGTTGGCCGCACTATAAGACAATGTAAATTAGGCAGTATTAGTCACTAACTGAAAAATAGTCATTTATATGCAAATTTTAGTCCTTTTCTTTAGTAACTAATTAGCCACTTTGTACTAGTGTATAAAATGAAAATAAGTTAGAGTAGATGGAACCATATTTGGTGCCATAATGCAGTACAAGAAAAAGACCATGCCATATCACCCATTGCTTGTAGATTACATGGATCTATTTATATATCTCAATCTATGACCCTTGGAACCTCTGCATTGAAAGATAGAAGGCTATCTAGATGAGATAAATTTAAATTTTCTTCTTATGATTCCAACAAAGAATACTTCTTTTGAGTTCAGTCAATAGTAGAACTTAAAAATATAAGAAATATGGGACATGTTGTTCTCTGTTTGGGTTGAGGGAAAGAACTAGAATTGTATCCTTCTACAAATCTCATTTCATTTATACCTTCTTGTGCTTATGAAGCAACATTTTGGGAAATCTTGTGAAGGTCTATGTACTAATCAATAATTGTTTCCAATTGAAATGGTTAGTGGGGTTGTAGAGATAGAAAGAATGGGTGATGCAATTTTGTGCTTTCCTAGTTTAGCATTGGAAATCCCCCTTTCGCTATATATGTGATGCATTGTAGAGGTGCAATATTTTGAGAGGTACTTATTGGTCCCTTAATCAGTCTCCTCACGCCTAAGAACTTGGCTTAGGGGTGATTGGACCCTAGTCAATGGTTGGGTAGAAAAGATTCATCCTCCACTCAGCTACTATAAATATTACAGTTAAGTATATTTATGTATTTCCACTAGAAAATGATATTTGTTTTGATTTTGGACTTAATTGGTAGTTATAGGCAAAAAGAGGGCCATTATTAGCTTTTCTCTAGTTTTGTTGTTCTGAGCAATGCTCATAGACCAAAGTCTTCATATACATTTTGAAATTATACATACTTGTAGCTATGTGGGATTCTAGAGGTCTTAACCTATAAGGGGAATCCTTAATGCCTAATGTTATTCCATAACGAGGCACATACATTATTAGCTTATAAACACTCATTTTAGTTTTGAAAATTACTATATACCTATGTTATGTTGAGTAAATCATTTTGCAAACTACTCGAGAGCCATCTTGTATGAATGAGGATTAAAGAAAAAGCTGATTCATTTTATTTTGTCACACATACAATTATGGAGACACTCACTCCCTGCTTGAGGCTTTTATCTGCCCCATCTTCAGTTGCACCATCCTCTTTTAATGGTGTTTTTGTACCCCATAACTACACACACCCAAACACATTCAGTCGCTGGTCTCTTCGTAGACACAAAGTTAGAACGCTCATAAGAGTCTTTACTGCAACATTTGAAAGCAGGGAATTCAAACATGATAGAAATGTCCCATCTAATTCAACTGGTATTCCAAATAGGAGATTGTAGGTGAATAAGAATGTTGTTTATGGAGTTACATCAAACTTTGCAACACCCACTTCATCCAAGGACCCCTTGCCATTGATGAAGGTATCGTCAGACTCTCTGCAATATGAACTAGGGTATCTTGGGTCCATTTAAGATAAGGTGAATCCCCAATGGGAATTGGATACCAACCAATATGTCCTATATTATGAGTATTTTGTACTCCAAAGTTACGATGAGGTATTTGAATCCCCATTGCAGTATGCACCCAAGCGAAGTCAGGGTCTCGGGTTAAGATTTTCTTGAAGCATGAGGATTTGCAACCTGTACGTATACACATTATGAATGAGCATGCCACCTTGATTTATTTATTTGTGGTGATTTTTAAATGAGGATTTGTGGGTACATATGGATTCTCAGACATGAATGCACTGTGAATCTAACCTGGGCTAATCTTGGTAGTCTCACACCCACTCACCACAAGACCACAACCTAACTATGATGGCTTGAACCAAGTGTTCTTTAAGCCCTTTAATTTTGAATGCAAACCAAGTATTCTTTTAGATTTTTTGATTACAATTAGAAAATTAATATCTATTGTTCTAAGTATGAAAGATTTTGTTGCTACTATTGCTTGATATATGCACTCTGTCTTATACTTGTAATTTTTTGTATAGGCCTAATTTATTGTATGAATGCAAGAGTTCATACATGTTAGATTTGCTTTTTACATTACATAGTAACTACAAAAACCAACCAACATATGGAGAAGGGCTACAATATCGATTGTGCATTGACCCTGTTAAGGGGGGTGTGGCCTAGAACCCCACTTGTATATTCATGTTTACAATAATTAGCAAATCTGGAAAATATATGGTTGATAATTATAGACATAATAGGATGCATAACTCGAAAATATGTAAAAAATATACAATGTTACATAAAGGGGTCACCATAGGATATATTTTAGCTAGACATACTTATTCTATGTAAAGCTTAATAAAATGTTATCCATCTCATTTGTGGAGTCTTAAGTTACACATATTGTAACACCCTCCTCCCACACTTACCCAAGTTCACCCGTCCAGCAAGTTAAATATGTGGAGAAGAGGTATTATGATATAACTCAAACTCCTAGGTATAGTTAAGGAAGTGGAATCATCCAACCAAAACTTTACTGACCTCCCTCAAGAGCTATAGGACCCTTAGAAGCTAAAAAACCACTCCAGGTTCCCACACCATGAGCTAAACTACCTTGTCACTAACCTGGACTCCCAATCACTTGCATAACAAGGCAAGCCAATGATTGCAGATCCTTGAGTCACATGGATAACCACGCCTCCTAGAAATTGTAGTCTAAATTACCCAGCATTATGCATGCGACCCTGAGATTTGAGCCACTTTTTCAGGGCTAGGATCCAATGCTCTACCCAGATCTTGATAGAACTTTCCTGAATGATGAATGAAATAAGGACAAATCCATTAATGCGAAACTTGATCAACTACTTGACCTAACTAGGCCTAACCATGCTATATATTCTGTCAAACACATAGTGAACATGTAGTCTATAAGTCATAATTACATATCTAAACATAGGGGTATAATAATTATCTAGAAATCATCAAGAAGGTTTGACACCCTCTCACAATAGCTGAAATAACATCTATTAGGTCATGCATTCATTAACCATTTATTCACTAATCAAAACATGATGAGAGCCATAACTAAAGCATGTTATAAAACCATGCTTATAACCAACATATAACCAAAATAATAATAGTGATAGAACAACAATTAAAGCCACATAATAAAAAATATAAATACTCATGAAATAAATGAGGAAAATAACTCTTATTAACGTATTCAAATCCAACCAAGTTAGGGACTTCCACATACCACCCAACCATAGATTGGGCTGAACCAAATATTTATTTCAATCAATCACCCTCGTACCATATTCCAAGCATGAATGTGGGACTCACAAAAAAACAACCAAGACTTCCTCAAACTTTATCACATATCCCACCATTACTAGTCAAGGGATATCTAGGCTAGAATAAATCACCTACCCAACCAGGATTTACTACAATCTTTCCATTACCGGTCAAGGGATTCCTAGGCCATAACTAAGAAACATACACTGCTGGGCATTACCACAATCCCACCAAAACCAGTCAAGGGATCATTAGGCCCTAACCAATACCTTGAGGAATTTTCCATCTCCACCCTCAGGCTTTACCGTGTATCTTTCCGTTACCGGTCAAGGGATTCTAAGGCCCTTGGGAATTTTCCTGATACCACCTCACCCAGATCCAAAACCATCTGGTAATCCAAATCTCAACCAATGAAAGAACCACATCACACCATGACTATCTAGAAATGGTAAGGAAAAGCTAAAAACATAGTCACACCTAGAAAAACCCATGCCAATGATAGCAAGAGAGCCAAATACACACATGCATGACCATGCATGCCAAAAAGACCAAATAAATCATACGTGCAACTCAATACCTGCAAGTAATCCTACTGTAACCATTTGATCCAAATATTCATTGCTTGATCCTTGCTTTCCTTTTCTTTATTGTCCTTCCCTTTCCTTCCTTTCTCTAATGCTAGAGTGCTACAAGAATGCTCTAAGTATGCAATAGTATGAGAGAGAGAGAGAGAGAGCTCCAAAACTGAACTGAAAAAGGTTGTGAATTGATCCTCAAAAGCAGTTTTATCAATGAGGCCTCTATTTTTCCTTCATTTTCCTCCTCACATGCAACCTGTGACCTTTCACATTCCTTTTCTCTTATTTTCCAGTATTTTCATAAATAAATTCCATTTAATGCCTCTTTTCCTTTTCAATGCCTTTGCCAATTTTCTTAGCTATAATAAACTAAATGAACACCCACTAGGATGTTTTTCCTAACATTAAGTTTCGAATACATGTCCCATGACCTTGGTCTTATTTTTCCTTTATTAACTTTATTACATTGATTTTTAACCGGGGCTGTTACAAAACCCTCCCCCTTGGGGGAACACCGTCCTTGGTGTTCAATGACACTTATAAACTAGTAAACACATGTTTCATGTGGAGATTTATAGCACATATCGATGCAACATTTTCATCATATACTTATGCTGAAAGTATAATCAACATATCATGAACACCATACCGCTTATTAGAGCTTTATAGCACAACTTGATGTGGTATTTACAACATATGCATATATAGACACAACCAAAACACAAAATCAAAACATATTTCAAAGCACATATGCTCAAACAAAAAATATAGAATGATACATAGCCCACATCTAATGAACCATCTCCCATGTAGCTTCATAGGGCCCAAGGTGCTTCCATTGCACTTTAACTTTCTCAATTGCTCGATTCTAGAACATGAGCTGTTTCTGTTGCAAAATGCACTGAGCTTCTGACTCGAATTATCCTTCTGGTTCCACCTACAATATAGATCAGTCAATCACATGATAAACATATTTTACATACTTCTTAAGTAATGACACATGGAAAACATTATGAACTATCACAGTTGGAGGAAGTGCAAGTCTGTAGGCCACTGATCGAACCCTCTCAAGAATCTTGAAAGGGCCACAATAGCAAGTTGTCAACTTGGCACATGACCAATTATCAAGGATGTTATGTCCCTATAATACTAGTGTATCCCCGTTATTTTTATTTTTGTTCTCATGTAACCCCCATATTGTTATTGTTGTGCCCCATAGAAGCTCTCTATTGTTATTGTTGTGCCATTACATTATTATTGTTATGTAGGCTTTGATTATATTGTGACCCCTTAGACTCCTATATATACAAAGGAGGTCTTGTCATTTGTATCATACAAGAATTTTTCATTTATGTAATGTAAATGAGGTTTTGCCTCGAAGAGCGTAATTTTTAAGTCGTTGATCTATCTATTTGTGAGGTGGTTGCATAACTTTTGGTATCTAAGCTTTGGATTCTAGGGTTTTGCTGCTTCAAATAGGCCATCGTGGAATTTTCACTATAACATATTTTATACGAAGCTTCAGAAGCTAAAATTATAACCACAGGGAGTAAAAATCTTAATGAACTTCATGTACGAATTTTAGATCTTGTCTTGCTATAATTTTAGAGATATGATCCGAGGAAGTTAGGTTTTTTGCAAGATCCAGAATTCCATCTCAAACAGGTGACCTAGGGAAAATTGTCTGATAAATTTCTCTTTGAGCATTAGATTTGAATTTTGTAAAAAGTGATGGAAAGAGGACAGAGTATAGATTTTGGGTTATCATGTTTAGGGCCAAAGGTCAAAATAGTGACACGTGGCACTCCGTACAAGTTCGATCTACTGAACCAACCTATAATATGATCATCATGGGAGATTGGACATAATGCTTTCTTGAAGAATCCAATATTGGTCCGACTTGTTGGGTTGGAAAGAAGACTTAGAGGGATACCACAGGACATAATTTTAGATCTTGAAAATTTGCAATGATATAGATATAACAGCTACAATATCTAACTTCTAAAAGGAAAGAAAAATGTGTGTATTTTTTAACTTTTGCATAAATTTTGTTTGAAAATTTAGTTTAAAGTGATTCAAGGGGCATATTTAAGCATAAATATTGTTGTTTGATTCTAAAACACCCAGAAACAAAAAAAATGGACACACCTAGTAAGAAACTAGAAATCTCTTCTATGACACATGAAGAAGAGGAAGAAGCGCAACATGATATATCAAATGTATGAGACCAAGTGCAACAAATTTCTCTCTTGCAAAAAGTAAAAAAAATGAATTGGAAGCCATGATGAATATTAATATAGATGGTATAAAAATGGACATGGGAGTTAATATAGATGGTATAAAAAGGGATGTGGGAGTTTTGAATGACGGTTTAAAAGAAGACATGGAAGTAATGATGAATGTTAAGATAGAGGGGTTGAAGGAAGGCTTGGAAAAGTTACTAGAAGAGAGGTTTCTCAGTGGTGACAAGGTAATACATGAAAATCATGATGAAGAAAAAGGAATATGAATTGTGATTTTAGAGACTCCAATGTGGGGTTTAAGAACCACCACATTCCAAAGATAGATATGAAGAATTTTGATGACAAGGATCCGGTAACTTGGATACTACAGATGGAGCAATATTTTTATCTACAAGATGTGAAACCCTAAAAAAGGTACATATTGCATCTTTATATTTAGAAATCAATCAGTTTATATGGTATAGATGGATTTGTGCTCATAAACCACTTGTCACCTGGTCAATTTTTATGGAGGAAATGATAGCACATTATGAAGATACAAAGAGCAATACCTTCTTTAGCCAATTGATAAATCTCAAACACAAAAGTTGAATTGCGGAGCACATTGAAGACTTATAGCATGTATGTTTCCATAGGCAATAACATATTGATGATGAGAGTTTTTGGATTCTTGTGTGCATTCTCCAAAGAGCCCAATGTTTCGAGTGAACACTTCACCCATCTTTAGGGGAAGGAATCAAACTGATGATAGGAAGAGAGCTCGACCAGAATATATACATAAAGGATAAAAGAATTAGCCATTTGATCTAAACTTAAATAGTAATGTAACAAACTACACATATAACCATAAATACATAAATGAAGCAGAAATAACACTTCATTTCATTAATATCAGAATATTGAAATATGCTTACAAACAGAATAGAAATAAACTAGCTCATGCGATGGTAACTTATCGCTGAGAAGAGATGTGGCAGCTACATGCCTATGAACTGTGTTACAATGAGGCTCAAAGGCCTATTTATCAATGAGAATAATGGAAAACCCTAAACATCCAAAAACCTAACCCTAGGAGATGAATCACCCAAACTATGGGCCTCATTTGGGTATTTGGTACATAAACTTTTGGGGTCATAACTTTGGCATATGATCTCCGTTTGGCTATCATAATACCGCGTTTCAAATATCTTAGAGAGAAGGCTGAAAAAAATTAGCAAGAATGTTTGGGATGTATTTGGTCTCTCTGTTTTCCCTAAAAACGTCATTTAGGGCCTTAAAACAGTTCCGAAAGTTTAGGACCTGAAAAACTGTCAAAAATAGTAAATTGTGCTACAATTAAGGAAACCAAAAAACTGAAAGAGACAGTGTTGGGGGTCCAAGTGGAAAATATGGGTGGCCACCAATATCCATCAGGATCATTCCACCCCCCTTAGGAAGCAATGGTCCCCATTGTGTTGAGTGCCTCTATGAGATGGGGAAACTTCTGCTGAACTTAGTCCATGGTGAGCCACTTGCGTTAATGAAGGAGTTAGCCATCTTTGACGACTTGGTATAGTTGGATCCTCTACTGGTGAGTGTTCTTGATTTGTGTGTCCATGATCCGATTAGTTGTGGCTTGTTCCATGCATTCCAGGTTTAGTTTTGTCAGTGTGAGTTGTTCTACAACATTGGATGTGTCCAACAATGGTGGAAAGTATGACCGAAGGTGATATACATTGAATAGTGGGTGCGAACCATGGAATGGTGGAATGTTAAGCTTGAAGGCATTGTCCCCTGCAACCTTGGTGATGGTGTATAGCCCATATTGGAGCGGGCAAAGCTTGTGGTGGGGTCCAGTGAAGTGCTCCTTATGCAAATGTAGCTAAACTTTGTCACCCATCTGGAACTTGTGCGACACCCGATGTTGATCATGGCACTGCTTGTACTTAGCATTGGCTCTTTCCAATATATCATGAACTTGTTGGTGGATGTGTTGAATGCGCTCAATGAAACTGTTAGCCTTGTTGGATTTAAACTGGACATGAGCCGAATCTGCCTAAGTAGCTGCAAATGGCATGGTCACATCAATGGGAAATAATGGGTGAAATCCCAATCCTACCTAAAATGGGCTATGGCCCATTGAGCCGTGGAGAGCTCTATTGTAGCTTTGTTGGAAATAGGGGAGGCTTTCATCCCATGTGTGTGGATTCTCCGATTTGTACATGCACAGAATGTGTACGATCATCCTGTTGACGACTTCTGTTTGGTCATCAATTTGGGAATGGAAAGTTGTGGACTTAGTGATTTTGGTATCTAGCATCGACCAAAGACTTGACCAAAATGTACTTAGAAATTTGTTGTCCTGATAAAATACAATGGATTGTGGGATCCCAAAGTGTACCCACACTCACTCAAAGAAGAGCTTAGCAGTGGCCTCTATTGTGATACTCTTCTTGCAGGCCACCATAAGGGCCATCTTACAGAATCTATTGATGACCACAAAAACACAGTCATTTCCATGCTTAGTAGAAGGAAGGCCTGACCTGTAATTCATGGAGATGGATTCCCATGGTTGACTAGGAGTAGGCATAGGCGTTTATAGTAGTTTCTTCTTGATGGTTGGTTTGGAAATGGCACATGCAGTGCATGATTTAATGTACTTCCCAACATCCCGACAAAGGTTCGGCCAATAAAAATACTTTTGCAGTACTACCACTATTTTCTCTACTCTGTAACGTTGAGTCACCCGACTGTAGTACGCCTCCCAAATCATATTGGCACTATTGCTTGAAGGAACACATATGTGTCCTAGGTGGCATAACAATGCATCTTGGAGGTGAAAATTTTGAACTTTCTTACCTTCCAGGAGTGTTTGGTATGTGCTTTTGAATTATGGATGGCTCTCATTAAGATGCAGCCACCCCGAACTCTCATGCTCACATAAGTTGAGCACATTGATCAGTGCCATGACTGGTGGTCAGCTGAGGTAGTCTGCAACATTATTGGTGCTTCCCTTCTTGTACTTAATGTTCAAATGGAATTTTTGTAGGTATGTGGACCATTTTTGATGGTGATCGTTCTGCAACTTCCCTTGTGTCTGTATGAACTACGGGGTTCCCAATAATATAATGCTTCCATTGATTGCATGCCTACATAATGGAATATATTTCTTTGTCATAAACGAGATACTTTCGGACTATGTCTAAAAGTCTCTCATTGTGGTAAGCCACTAGAGGCCCCTGCTGAGTAAGAACAACACCAATAGCATAGTCATAGACATCTGTCTCAATCTCAAATGGTTGTTGCAGTTCTGGTAATGTGAGCACTAGTGCAAAGTAGAGGTGATGCTTCAACTCAGAAAACGCCTTCTGTTGGGTTTCAGACCAATTTTTTTTTTCTTTTTCTCCGTCCTTTGTGACTTGAATTAAATTCCAAGTAATATGAGAGAACCCCAACACAAAACTGCAGTAGAAATTGGCAAGACCCAACCCAGAATGCTGCAGAGCTATGTTAGAGTGTTTGGGATTGGCCAATCCTGAATTACTTGTATCTTGGCTGGGTCCACATGCAAACCCTTCTCATTAATGATGTACCCCATATATTGAACTTGGGTCATGTCGAAAGTGCATTTCTCCAAATTGGCACACAACTTGTGTTATTGTAGCATTTGAAGGACCTATCAAAAATGACAGGTGTGCTCTTTGCAATTTTGGCTGAAGGTCAAGATGTCATCTAAATAAACCACCATGAATGCATTGGTGAAGGGTCATAGGATTTCGTCCATCAATATCATGAAGGCTGTGGGGGCATTCGTCAACTCGAAAGGCATGACCAACCATTCGAAAAGGCCCTCCTTGGATTTGAAGGTAGTCTTCCACACATCATAGGGTTCAATATGCACCTGGTGATAACCGGACTTCAGGTCAACCTTTCTAAAATATTTTGACCCCTTGAGATGGTCCAAACGGTCATAAATCCATGGGATTAGGTACCTATTCTGGACATTGATCTTGTTCAACACCTGATAGTCAACACAGAGTCTCTAGGTCCCATCCTTGCTCTATACCAATACAATCAGGCTCCCACACAATGATAAGCTTGGCTTGATGTGCCCTTTCTGCAACAGCTCCTGAATTTGCCTCTTGATCTCATCATTCTCCATAATACAGAGTCGATAGATCGGTCCATTGGGTAGCGGCGTGTTCGGGGTCAGATCGATGGGACCTGACAGTGTAGAGGTACCTGTGTAGGTGAGGTGAAAATGTCCCCATACTCCACGACCTTGTCCATCTATTGCTGTTGTGCGGAAGAGCCCTGTTTGGAAGTCGTGGCCATAACCTTCTTCTTCCCTTGAGGGTGAATCATAATGAAAATAAATTTCGTGGTCTGGGAAATGATCTTATCACATTTCTTTACAATGATCAAAGAGATGGCATTAGGGAGGGCTACCTCTGGTATCCTGTACAACTTATTTCCCAAAGTAATAATCATAGAGCGAGGTCTATACACATACAATATTCTGCTTCCACAAGTATGGTTGTCCTAATAATACATCACAAACTTCAAGAGGAGCAACATCACACAATACCTCATCTATGAAGGGATTGATGCTATAGGGGAGGCGATACTGCTGGCTGACACAGAGATCTCGTCCTTGGTGAAGCCACCTAATGATGTATTTCTATGGATGTGATGTCATCAGTAGGCCCAATCACTTCACGACCTATTCTGAAATGAGGTTCTTTTGGCTCACATTGTCAACAATGAACTACAGTGGGGAACCTTTCACCCACATTTGTGAGTGGAAGAGATGTTTCCCCTTCTCTAGATATTCAGGCTCATTCTTCTGGATGTTGGTGCTGGCTACGGTGGCACTGGGCTCTGCATCAATGATTTTCTTCCCTTTTTCATTCCCCTTATCGGGTTTTGACTCAGAGTTAGAACATGCGTATGATTTAGAAGCCTTTAGCTCGACAACTAGTGACTGCTTGGCCCGACACTCACATGTGTTGTGAGTGGAGATGTTATGGAACTCACACCATTTTCCTGTGTCCTTATTTGTCTTCATGGTGTTGTTCTTTGCTTGTGGCTCTAGCAGGTTGTCCCACGTCACCCCTCCTTGGCTTTGGCCTTCAATCTGTGGTTTGGGGGCGCCTTTTCCTTGCTTTGGATTCACAGATCCAAATCCTCACTTCTTCTATTTAAACTTTTGGTCAATCTTGATAGCATATCGGTATGTTGTGTTGAGCGAGGAGATGTCTAAGAACTCCATCTCATCCTAGATGTACTTGTGTAGATGACTGTGATACTTGAGTACCAAATGCCGCTCAAAATCCTTGATACCCAACTTCGCGCAGAGGGTATGGAAAAAATTTGTGAACTCTGACACTTCTTGGTCCCTTCCCTGCCATAGCGTGGTCCACTTTATGTATTTATGTTCATAGCTCCCGATAGGGTAATATTGTTCCTTGATGACGTCTCGGAAAGAATCCCAAGTGGGTGCTTCTGAAAACAGTAAGGATTCACTCTCATCCTTTTGTTCACAGTAGGTTTCCCACCGGTCCTTGACATGTGGGGTAACTGTGAGAAGTGAAAAATTAATCTTTTCTCGTTTGGAAAAGTCATGAACTGAAAAATATCCTTCCAACAGATTCAACCATTTATCTATGACGTCTTCATCTATCTGGTCCTCAAATATGAGAATATCAAAGTTAACTTGTACCTTAAAAGGAGCGGCGCCTCCAAAGTGGTTGCTAGATGAAGATGCATCGCCTATGGGTAGTCATCGAAGGATTTAGGCAAATCTATCCATCATCACATTCCTCTGTCACTCGAGGGCTTCCTCGAGAAATATTTTGAAAGGATATCCTACCCCCTCTTCTTTATTTTCTTCCGCCATGGGAGGTCGTTGGGGTTTGCGATGTTGGTCTTGCAAAGGTTCAACTAGATCAAGCCCTAACTCCTTATGACGTGACCTTGTTGGGGATACACAAAGAAAAACAAAGAAAGAGCAGACTGCTCTAATACCACTGATCCGAATGTAAACATGAACACAACAAATTACACATATAACCATACATATAGAAATGCAGCACAAATAACACTTCATTTCATTAATATCATAATACTGAAATATGTTTACAAACATAATGGAAATAAACTAGTTCGGGGGATGGTAGCTTATCTCTGAGAAGAGATGTGACGACTACATGCCTCTGAACTATGTTACAATGAGGCTCAAAGGCCTATTTATTATTGAGAAACAATGGAAAACCATAAACATCCAAAAACCTAAGCCTAGGAGATGCAACGCCAAAACTGTGGGCCCCGTTTGGGTAAATTGGTACATCAACTTCCCGGGGTCGTAACTTTGACATACGATCTCTGTTTTGCTATCATAATGCCTCATTTCGAAGATCTCGAAGAGGAGGCCGAAAGCAATTTGGCAAGTTGTTTTTAGAGGGAATTAGTCTCTCCATTTTCCCTAAAAATGTCATTTAGGGCCTCAAAATAGCTCCAAAAGTTCAGGACCCGAAAAATTGCAAAAAAAATAGTAAATTGTGCTACAATTAAGGAAACCAAAAAACAGAAAGAAACAGTCTTGGGGGTCCAAGTGGAATAGTTGGGTGGCCACCAATATCCACCTGGATCACTGTTAGAATGAAGAATTATCCATTGGGGACATTTTGGAGTACAGATTAATGAGATGAAGCTTTGACTAACGATAGACATAGTTGAATAAAATTCCTTGATAAAGTCAAAATCAATAGAATGATAGGATTAGATTTAAATTTTAAAAATTTTAGAATATAAATTTGTATTGTTAGGACCAAGATTCAAAACTTTCAAATATTTTTAAAAATAAATTATTTTTTTTTAATTAAATATGATATTGATTGAAGGTTTAACAAAAAGGAATTTGAATAAAAAGGAGGTGGTCATAAGGTCAACTATGAGAATTATAAATTAGAATAAATTATCTTGAAGCGATTAATAGGTTAGAAAATCCAAAAGAGGGGGTTTGGGGGGAAATTGAAAACTAAAGTTAACCTATTTTTTATAAGATTGGACAAGAATATGGTGAGGAGAATTGATATGGAACTAAATCAATCACAAAATATAATTGCAAAAATGGGAAGAAAAAAGATAAATAAGAGGAAAATGGTTAACCATGATTAAAAAGAATTATTATTAAACTGATGAAAAGATTAACTAATAATGTTAAAAAGGATAAATAGGAAGGGAAATTTTTAATCGAAATAAATTAGATTGTTAGATCTAAGACTTTTGTGATACATAATGTAGATGTAAGTCTTTCAGATTAATCACATTGTTAGGATTTGGTCAACGTTTCGAACGAACTAATGTGGTACATCCTCAGGACAAGGTGAGAAAACAATCAATCTATACGAATAAATAGCATGGATGCGTCATTGCCGAGAGTTAGTCGTTGGTAAATTAGTTAATAAGCTAAGTAAAATATTATTTAAGAATTAGTGGTAGGGAGTTATCTATTACAATATTATATATTTAGTTAAAAACTAGCTGTTATGGAATAATTAAATATAAAATATTTTATTTCAATATTATCGATTTAGATAATATAATTATTTATTAATAATATCAATTTATATAATATTATTTGTTAGGGGTTGACTTATTCCCATTAAATAAAACTATATTTAGTTGAAAACTAGTTGTTGGGAATAATTCAATCTAAAATATTTTATTTCAATATTTTAATAATTATTTATTAATATTATCAATTTATATAATCATATATCATCATTATTTTTCTGAGGTTAGCTTATTCCATTTAAATAGAAATGAAGTAATGTTGAATTATATAAAACTAGAGTTATAGGTTAAGAATTGTTACTAGAAATATATTAATAATATATAAAATAAAAAGGAGGTTATATCATGTTATATTATTAGTTGTATACATATTTTAGTTGTATTAAGAAACTTAATAATATTGCAAACAATAAATGGAAGAGGAGGATCCAACATTTATAGAAATTCAGAAAAATGAAAGGTTAAGAGGGGAAATAAAATAATAACCAAAATCTAAAGGGTTTCCAAAATGCATAATTTAAAAAAGGGGGGGTGGGGGTTGCTAAAGAGATAAGCATAATTTAAAGTGAGGATGCTAAAAAATAATTACTATCATAAACACATGAAATTAAAGAATATTAAGAAGGATAATAGGGTATAAATGATGAAACCAGAAGAAAATAATAGTAGATTAGAAAGAGTTAAAAAGGATAAAGGAGAAGAAACGAAGGAAGAATCATGAAGAGAGAGTCAGAATCCAACTCTTACTCAATTTCCAACCATCATCCCTATTAAGATTTTTGACATGCCTCTCAATCTCAATCACTTCCCTAAGTTTCCTGTGGTGGAAGTGATGAACGCTAGCAATGACTTTGGATTCTTCAATGTAGACATGATGTTTCGATTTATCTACATGCTCGACTAGGGCTAATGCGTAGGAGCGATTATGTCTAATGTCTGCAACATGCTCATTAATTCTCTGTTTAATAGGCGTACTTGTTTCTCCAATATACAGAATACCATAGGAGGAGGGAACAAGGTAGACCACCTTCGTGTCCTTAGGGTCAATAGGGTCTTTAAAAGATCTAAGAGAATTTTTAATGGTATTGAGAGGCTTGAATGAAGAAGAGACATTAATCTTCCTAAGGATATGGGAAATCCTATCTGTGGTTCCTTGGATATACGAGAGATGAACCTTAGAGATAGGATTAGCACAAGCAAGTTTAATTCTTGGCACTTTGTAGGCCTTTATAGCATGGATGATGGTTCCGTTTGTCACCAAGTTTTTTGAAAGAAAACTCACATGGAACAGTATCTCCATGCCATTTCTCATCATTTCCCGGCTCAGAAATTCGGGGTTTCGAGCACTATTTCTACCTGTGCACTAAGAATCTTTGATGATAGCGATCTTGAACAGGAGAAATCTCATCTTCTTGAGGTTTTAAAAATAATGGGTATAGCAGATCTCAAAGCCTCAAGGACTTTCACAAGGCCTGCAAAGCATCAAGAGTTAAACCTGCTCGTGTTGTTCCTATCTCTAAGGTTCATATCCCATATATCCAAGGAACCATGGATAGGCTTGCCCATATCCTTAGGAATATTAATGTCTCTTCTCCATTGAAGCCTCTCAATACCATTAAAAATTCTCTTAGATCTGTTAAAGACCCTATTGACCCTAAGGACGCGAAGGGGGTCTACCTTGTTCCCTGCTCCCGTGGTATTCCCTATATTGGACAAACAGGTAGGTCTATTAAACAAAGAATCAATGAGCATGCTGCAGACATTAGGCACAATCACTCTCGCGCATCAGCCCTAGTTGAGCATGCAGAGAAATCGAAACACCATGTCTGCATTGAAGAATTCAAAGTCATTACTAGGGTTAATCACTTCCACTACAGGAAACTTAGGGAAGCGATTGAGATTGAGAGGCATGCCAAAAATATTAATAGTTATGATTGGAAATTGATTGAGAGCTGGATTCTGGCTCTCTCTTCATGATTCTTCCTCTCTTTCTTCTCCTTTCTCCTTTTTAATTTTTTCTGATATATTATTATTTTCTTCTGGTTTCATGATTTATTCCCTATTATCCTTATTAATATTCTTTAATTTCATGTGTTTATCATAGTAATTATTTTTTAGCAGCCTCACTTCAAATTATTCTTATCTCGTTAGCAACCTCCCCCACTCCCCATTTTTTAAATTATGCATTTTGAAACCCTTCAGATTTTGGTTATTATTTTATTTCCCCACTTGACCATTCATATTTCTGAATTTATATAAATGTTGGATCCTCCTCTTCCATTTTTTTTTGCAATATTATTAAGTTTGTTAATACAACTAAAATATGTATACGCCTAATAATGTCTTTATATTTATATAACATGATGTAACCTCCTTTTTATTTTATATATTATTAATATATTTCAAGTACCAATTCTTAACCTATAACTCTAGTTTTATATAATTCAACATTGCTATACTTTTATTTAAAGGGAATAAGCTAACCTCTAACAAATAATGATTATATAAATTGATAATATTAATAAATAGTCATACTAATAAAATGATAATATTAATAAATAGTTATTAAAATATTGAATAAAATATTTTAGATTGAATTATCCCAATGGCTAGTTTTCAACTAAATACATTTTTATTTAATGGGAATAAGCCAACCCTAACAAATATATTATATAAATTGATATTATTAATAAATAATTATATTATATAAATCGATAATATTGAAATAAAATATTTTATATTTAATTATTCCATAACAACTAGTTTTTAACTGAATATATAATATTTTAATAGATAACTCCTTACCACTAATTCTTAGATAATATTTTACTTACATTATTAACTAATTTACCAACGGCTAACTTTGGTCAATGATGCATCCATGCTATTTATTCCTATAGATTGATTGATTTCTCACCTTGTCATGAGGATGAACCACATTAGTTGGTTCAAAACGTCGACCAAATCCTAACAATGTGATTAATATGAAAGACTTATATCTATATAAATTAGATTGGTAAAAAACTTAAATAAAATGGGATAAAGACAATAAAAAATGAGAAGAAACTAAGAAAATTTAAGAAAGATTGGAGGAGTGAAGACTTCCAAAAATTGAATATTAGGGTAACCGATATTCTAGAGGAGCATAGGATTGATGTCTTCATAGGGAATCTAAAGATAACATCCAGCATGAGGTTCGCCTTTGGGAACCTGATTCATTGGAGAAGGCATTTAGTGCGGCAAGAAAAGTTGAAAGCAAAATTATGGCAACAAGGAAGTCTACCACTCACAACTATAAAGAGGGATGTGTTGTTGCTCCTAGCCTTCGAAAACCTACAAGGTTGAAGCCACAATAATTGGAGGAAAAAATAGCAAAAGGGCCTTGTTACAGTTGCGATAGAAAATACACTAAAGGTCATAAGTGTGATGAAAATAAATTATTCTACATAGATTGTGAAGAGGAGGAAAAAAATGAAAAAGAAACATTAAAAGAGGATATACACTAGGAACCAATCTTGAAGATGTAGTTTTTAACCCCGTATAGAAATTATCTGCATACGAATTCTAAAACACAGAAAATAAACAATGTGAGAGAATAACGCATAAAACACATATACATAGATATTTTCCCCTGGATCCCAAAATCGAGACTGCCATCTTGATTTTTCATTATTTTCCTTTTAATGTTACAATACATATTTATAGATGCCGAAACATCTAATACCATGGACTGAAAACCAACGTGTCAAAAACCATGGACTGAAAACCATCGCGTCCAAAACTATGTGTGAAAAATCATGCACAAAACCATAGGTAGGTCTGCCCAACCTAATATAGGGTCCAAAAAAAAAATTTCTGGGGCGTTGCCCCATACCCCATAGAGTGGGGTTACCTGCACCTCTCAAACCCCCTGTGACTCTCCCCACTCACAGATTTTGTCAATGCATTTGCAGTATTCTTCAAAGTGTCCACTTTTACCAGCAACACCTTTTTGTCTTCTATCATATCCCTCACAAAGTGATACTGAACATCATTGTGCTTTGTCTTTGAATGATATGTAGGGTTCTTTGCCAAGAAAATTGCACTTTGGCTGTCACATTCTATCCTTATAACTCCCTATACTAACCCCATACTTGAACACAATCTCTACAATTGAATTGCTTCCTTGCTTGCATGAGTGGCTGCCATGTATTCTTCCTTTGTAGTTGGTAGTGCCACTACATATTGTTTCTTACTCATCCAACTAACTGCATCTCCAAATAGGTTAAACACATACTCACTTGTAGATCTTCTCTTATCCAGATCTCCAACCTAGTCTGCATCAACAAAGCCACGAATATCCAACACTCTATCCAATCCTGGTCTTCCTTGGTAGCACAAACCATAATCACTAGTGCCATGCAAATGCTTGAAAACTCACTTCACTATTGTCTAATGCTCCTTCCCTGGTTTTGACATAAAACTACTAAATACTCCCACTGCATGTGCAATGTCTGGTCTAGTATAGACGATCGCATACATCAGGCTACCGACTCCACTTGCATATGGTACATGGGACATGTCCTCTTCCTCTTCTTATGTCTTGGGACACTGTTTAGCAGATAAATTTACACCTATAGGAATAGGAACCTTCACCGGTTTACTATTCTGCATATTAAACCTCCTCAATATTGTCTCGACATACTTCCTCTGGTTTAACTAGAGCTTCTTCTTTGTTCGATCTCTTTTAATTTCCATGCCCAAAATATAGTTTGCACCACAAAGATCTTTCATGTTGAATTTGGAGGACAAATGGGTCTTCAAATCCTGGATAATTTCTTTGTCATTTCCAACCAGCAACATATCATCCACATACAAGACCAGATAAATAACATGGTCATCAATTAATTTAAAATACACACAGTGATCTGCTTTGCTTCTAGTGAAGCCATGTCCCTGTATAAATGTATCAAATTTCTAATACCATATCCATGGTGATTGTTTTAACCTATACAGAGACTTCTTTAACTTGCATACCATTTATTTCTTACCCTTCACCGCAGAGCCTTCAGGTTGCTTCATGTCGATCTCCTCTTCCGAATCCCCGTGAAGAAATGTTGTCTTCACATCCATCTGTTCTACCTCAAAATCAAAAGAAATAGTAATAGATAAAAGTAATCTAATAGAAGTTACCTTGGCAATAGGAGAAAAAATATCACCAAAATCAATTCCCGACACCTAGGAATAACCTTTTGCTACCAACCGAGCTTTGTATTTCTCCACCTTTCCTTCTGCATTTGTCTTCTTCTTGAACACCCATTTACTGCCAATGGGTTTCCTTCCAGATGGCAACTCCACCAGATCCCAAGCCTCATTTGTATGCAAATATGCCATTTGATCAACCATGGCCTATTTCTAGAGTTTTCGATCCTTTGAATCTACTGCTTCCTTCACAGTTCTGGGATCATCATCAGTAATAGATAAAGAAAAATTTGAACAGAAAGAAGATGGACTATACCTTTTTGGCTGCCTTCTTTCTTGAACTAATCTTCTCACACCCAGAGTTTGTGGCTCTTCATCTTCTGATTCCTCCTCTGCTGTAGGGTTTGATTCTTCCTCCTTTAGCTGAAACTCTATCTTCTCAGGTTCCTTTGGTTGGACTTCATGTTTAATAACATCTTTCACCTCTCTGAACACCACATCTCCTTTGTACATAACCTTCCTTATTACTGGGTTCCAAAGCTTATAAACCTTTAAACCATTCTTATACCCAATAAATATGCACTTTTTAGATTTACTATCCAACTTGGTCCGTTTCTCCTTTGGAACATGTACAGATGCATCACATCCACATACCCTGATATGTGCAAGAGAGGGTTTCTTACCAGTCCATACATCATGTGGAGTCTTATCCTCCAAAGCTGATGAAGGTGATCTGTTGACCAGGTAGCATGTTGTCTCCACCACCTTTGCCCAGAATTCCTGTCCTAACCTGGCACCACTGAGCATGCTTCTTGCCCTTTCCATCAATGTCTTGTTCATTCTTTCTACAACTCCATTTTGTTGAGGTGTATATGGAGTAGTCTTCTGCCATGCTATACCA